>JAOEHT020605246.1:0-15768 GCA_025448195.2 Parazoanthus atlanticus | reverse complement strand
CTATCTATCTATCTATCTATCTATCTATCTATCTATCTATCTACCTACCTACCTACCTACCTACCTACCTACCTACCAACCTACCTACCTACCTACCTACCTACCTACCTTCCCACCCACCTACCTACCTGCCTACCTACCTACGTACCTACGTACCTACCTGCCTGCCTACCTATCTACCTACCTATCTACTTACCTACCTACCTACCTACCTACCTATCTGCCTACCTACCTGCCTGCCTGCCTGCCTGTCTGTCTGTCTGTCTGTCTACCAACCTACCTACCTACCTACCTGCCTACCTTACCTACATGAACAAATAGACATATGCACAGGGGTGAGTAAAGGAATACTGCACCTACGTTCACACTGGTACCCGTGCCAGCCTTGGTTGCAGATACAGTGGTAACCCCTGTGAGAGTTGACGACCAGACATCTGCCTCCGTTTTGGCACGGACTTGGCATACACATATCTCGGCCTGTAACGATTTGAAAGCTCCGTGTTTAGACTAACAGTTAGGAGTCGTGTCTGAAGAACGTTGCGGCAATTTTACTCAGTTCACCCTGAAGCTAAACATTCTAATGTACAAGTTATAAAATGCTGAACGTTCTACAGTATAAATACCTACGGTCACACGTCGCTCCGGTGAAGCCCTCCTTACAGATGCACTGGAATCCGTTCCTGTGTAGCTGTCCCTCAGTGCACAGTCCACCGTTTTTACATGGGTCTGGCGAACAAGGTGTGCTGAAATCTGAAATTGCTTACGTGTGAGTGAACCCTGTACGTTGTAAAGATATTATTCTTACAGTATCTTCCTATGCAGCAACCCCCTACATAAGTATTATTTACCGTCTGCATGTAGGTGACAGGCCAGGATTTGGTTTAGTTCCTTTTAGTCCCAGGTTAGAACGTTTAGAGACTATATCCACGGCTCAACGTCCGTGTCCACGGACGATCGATAAAATAAGGTCCAGAAACAATTCGACCCTCGGTGAGGCTGGGAATTGAATCCCGAAACCCTGAACTGGTGGTCGGAGATCTAACCGATTGAGCCATCCACACTCGTATAGTAAAACGCTAGCTCAAAATATTTACTGATGTTAATCTGAATGAACCTAAACCTATTTTAATCCTTAAAAGGATTAAGGTGTTATCTCCCTTCATCGCCCGAGACAAAGTTGAGAAATGTGGAGTTGTCCATTCTAGATATTCCTTGCTGGTAAATTTGAATAGTAAACGAATTCACCAACAAGTAGTATGTTGTTGATTTTCTTAGTTGTGAAAAACTAGAAGAATAAATGAAGCTATGTTTAACGTGGAGTTTCTAACCAAGCGCGTATCCACGTAAATGAACGTATTAATACTTCAGGCTCCTTCATTCAGTCTAATGGTGTATATAGTCCGTTCAGCAAGTTGTTTGGTTCGACAACAACCTTAGATATCTGGGGGTATGTGTCACATGGCATTATTTCTAACTACGTTCAGCAGAGCTCACAGACCTTCGCAGGTTTTGCCGTAAAACTGCGGCCGACAGTCGCACTCGAAGTCTTCAAGTTTCGGTGTACATGAACCTCCATTCCTACATGGGTTGTTGTAACACAGGTTGAATTCTGTAAGTTTGACAAGAAACGCTCCTTGAATAAACATTAGGACACTACATACAAAAGGGTATCAGCCTTTTTACCTAAAACATGATGTATTGTTTTTTGAAAACTCATTGAACCAACAGTGATTGCTCTACTTGATAAGAAGCAACTCTGATAATATTGAACAGATGAAGTTTACATAGCAACTTGTTTAATGGTCTCACTCGAGGGCTACTTAGTACTCACTAGAAACTTTAACTGCCTCGGCTTAGGAAACTGATGTATTGGAAAAGATTCTGCATGCTGATAGATGGTCAGATAAAAACATGAACTAACCGGTCTGAGAGAAAAAAGCATCACGGGAAACTACTAAATTTTGAGGACAATCTTTCACAAGGGCAGAAGTTATGCGCAAGTCATGTTTAACATTCGAGTAGGCTGCACATGCAAGGTGTGGAAGACAAATGAAAAGGAAGAGCTCTCACCTTGACAGTGGATGCCCACATACCCTGGCTGGCATTTGCACACCACCGAGTGTCCGTCCGTCCTGCACGTGCCGCCATTCTTACACGGGTTAACAGGGTGACACTTGTTTATTTCTGTGGGCAGCAAATATAACACTTTAGAGAAGAAGAAGGGGAAGCTTAAAGCTTTTTCAACTTGATAGGTTTATTATATGGAGATAACGGAGGGTGTGATTTCCTTTTAGAACAATCTACGAAGGGACCAGCCCAGGAATGTTGTTGATTCATTAGCTATTAACACCATCGGTCGTTATGACAAAAAACCGTTCATCAACTATACCAAAACACTCTTTACTTGATTCTTTTTTTTTTGTAAATTATGCGACGTAGCTTGAAAAGGATGGGTCATTGGGCCTGTGTGGGAAAGCTGATTGCACTAGGTGATATAATATATAGAAGACTAGTTTTTTAGAAAAATTGGATTTTCTGCGTCGGCGGCCGGTAAACCAAATGTGTGGTTTGATCAACAGAGATTAATACGATAAGTTTTTGCCGAAAGGTTGGATGGAAAGCTGACGTTCCATCGTTAGCTCTTAGTGAGAGCACAATGGAGCTATACACGCTTTTTTATAAGAACCAGATAATTTTGGCCGATGTTCGCCTTGTTCATAGTTTTTTCATACATCGCTCTTTAAGGTTACGGTACACCTTGAGCGATGCTTTTAGTTATCAGTCCGTAGCTTCGTAAATATCCGTCGGGTACCCATAAACCTTTATATCACTGGAAAGTTTATAAAATTATCTAAATGATGGTGTAAACCATTTTAGAAAATCGCTTTTGTAAGCGAAAACAATCGCGCAGCTTCCAACCCGACTATTTCCCGTCACGAGGTCCCAAGTCGCTCAGATTTCACATTCTGCCATCAGTTGTCACCTTTCTAATTTCAACACACAGAGTTTGCATTCAAATTTCGTGTCTGCGATTTTCAATAGTGTACGTCATTTATATTTTAGAGCTTGCTGGCTCAAGAAAATGGAGAAGTTTCATGCGGATAAGTGGAGAACTGAACCCACAAATAAAAAAAGTAAATCGAACTTCTAATTTTTCCTGGCACGGTTTTGAACTACATTTATTACACTACCGCTGTGCCAAATTTAATCGAAGTAGGCCAAAAACTGACCGAGTTGTGACCTTTTTCATTGCCCAAACTCGTGCGAAAAACAATCAAGTGTAAAGTTACTTCTGGATAAATCTTTTCTGCACATTATCTCGACAACTGTTTGAGATTTTCGAAAAAACTTATTTTGCATTAAAGATCTTTTTAACGGTTACCTCTATTAGTTAAAATCTAAATTTTGAAGTTTGACCCACTAAAAGAGTGCAATAACCTTAACTTTGGACAAATCTGAGCCTTAGGACCTCTCGCGGCGAAGGAGAATAATAGTCTGCGTGGAGGCTACTGAGCCTTGGTGTTCCATTAAATTTTGTTCTTATAAGGAAAAAACGGATGTATTACGGTTAGTTCCAACAGGAAATACGTGTATTGGTACATGGTGAGTTCTAAAAGTCTGTGAAAAACCTGCAGTTAGTGTAATCAGTTGCTCTTAGTAAATATATTTTTAACAATGCTTTGACAACTTTAGTGCAATCTAAAGGACACGCACCAAGTTATGTATTCAACAATTTATCCACACCTAAGAACGTATTTGGTAAGCCGTTTGGCCAAAGTCAGTTTAATGCCTCTCCTATGTATCCTCCGCAGGTCAGTAGTAAACTTCTTCTTAAGATTAAAGGATTTAACTCCCCAAAGAATCGAGTTATTATGAGGTTGTTATTACCCTCACAGCTGGGCCCCACGTACGCGATGCTGCAGTAACACACGTAACCACGACCGACGTTCACATCGCGACACGTGCCGTCGTTCCTACACGGGTTCGGCCTGCACTTGGATTGCCCTGCACAGATACCACATATTCTCACACAAGGGTTGAGTCACATTTCTCAGTAGAAAATATCTAGCTAGATTACACAATAAACAGTGCATTTTTCCTCCAATACATTATATATTTTAATGATTACCCCATTACTAATTTTTATTTGTATCGCCGTTTAACAAGGTATAGAGTAGTAAATATTTTTCTATCTTTCAATCTTAAGTGCAAGGCGCCATGTAGGATATAAGAGTGTTTACCACATACCCTCCATTTAGCTGCTGGGGGTTAACTTCCTTTTCACAGCTTTTGGCAGACCAAGGGTTTGTTAGAAGGGCTTAATACAAGGCTGTGGGCTTATCAATTTTTTCGTGTTTTGTCGCTACATGTTTTTATTTTGTTTTTGTAACAAAAGAGGTAACTGTAGCCTTGAAAAGTAGCCACCTTTTTTTCCTTCGCAGCAGGCTCCCTCTGGGTTCTGTTAATCTTAATCTTATTAACATTACATTTACATCTGACAATGTTTTGCAGTGTGATTGTTTGGAATATCTTCAACAATCTATAACCGTCAAATGACTCGGCGAGATATTAGTTAAAACTTCAAGTTTTATGATTTTTTTCCAGTTTGTGGTTCATTTGATATCACTAGTGGCACATAACGCATCAGAAAGTTCTAATACGTGATTTACATAAGGCACTTAGCACATTATTTCATATGTTACCACCATTACTTATAAAAGTACTTACGCTCACAAAACGTCCCAGTCCTGCCCGGTTCACACTCACATCTGAACGTCGTACCCACATTCACACACGTGCTGTGGTGTGTGCACGGGCTCGGTCGACAGGGGTCTGGTGCTGAAAAGCAACCATCTTCTATATTAGCACGGCAATACACCGTGGTAATTTTCTGTAATCAATGGTCACACTAACCAATCACTGCTTGTTACGTTGTTACGTCTTTCATGCACATTCAATTAGTCTCTAAAATTCATAGTGCACATTTAACTGCAACGAATGTCAGGTCCGTAAAATCTAGTGTAAGTTTTAAGTTTTGTACTTTGTCCTTCAAATACCGCCAATTAATAATATATAGTGAAAGTGAAGCGAAGACATTCCACTCGAACACCTAGTAACAGGCGTAAGAGAGAACCCAGAGTTGATGACTGAGTTAAATTGTAATCAGTAGAAACAGCTTGGATCGCGCTCTATACAGTAATAGTCCATTTTCTGTAGGATATTCACATAAAGGATGCAAATTGGGCTCATCCATAAATTAGTAAAACAGACAAAAGATGAAACCTTCACAAACTGGTCCCACGAATCCCAGCAGGCAGTTACACTGATATTGCCCGGCGTTGAGGGCCACACACTGTCCATTATGCATGCATGGGTTGAAAGGGT
Organism: Parazoanthus atlanticus; assembly: GCA_025448195.2. Classification (NCBI taxonomy): domain Eukaryota; kingdom Metazoa; phylum Cnidaria; class Anthozoa; order Zoantharia; family Parazoanthidae; genus Parazoanthus; species Parazoanthus atlanticus. Next base: position 10,383 of record JAOEHT020605246.1, on the reverse strand, counting down.
TGCAGGGATCCTTTACTGCAAGTCAAATACAGAACATCAAAGTTACTGAAAACGTTATCACGTTTTAACGTAGTTTAGTTTGTTAACAATTAAGGTGTTAAAATACTAACAATATGCTTCGTATTTTTAGCTGTTTGTATCCTAAGGAAGAAACTGAATTGAAATGTGTTGTTAGCCAATACACGCCAACTCAAAATATTGGGGCCACTTCAACGGTGCCTTGCTGTTAATCTGGATTCCGCTTTCAGCTCTCTTTTTGGGCAAAATGCCATAGAATTGTCCTGGATTGTTTTTCTTTTATCGCCAATCAGCCTTTTTAAAATACTTCAAAATCAAGTTTACCCCGCCGACCTACAATATCAAATGATTCGTCTTTAATTTTCATTTAGTTAACACGATCAAAAAATCGGAGAATTAGAACGTTGCACTTACTGTCACAGAGATCGCCGGCGCGACCTTTGATACACAGACACTTGAATCCGTTGCCATCCGGATTCCTGTGACAGGAGCCGCCAGACGTGCACGGGTTGGGATAACAGGGGTCCACTTCTGCGCAATCAACGGTAATAAATTAATTCAAGCGTGTTTTAGTTAACATCAACTTCTTATGGCTTCCTTTTACCGTTTTGCATAAGGTACTTACTTTCACACCTATGCCCGACCAAACCGTCTGGACATGCACAGTCGTAGGTCTCTCCACTAGTCGTACAGACAGCATTATGGTGGCAAGGGTTCGGTTCACAGGGATTTCTAACTGTCATTTGAGGACAAGAGAAAACACTATCGTCAAACGTGCACATCTGCAATTGTCGTGGGCGACTTTGTTTAGCAAAGACAATAATTGGTTAGCGCCGCAAATTGAACTATCATGTGACTTCTGAATCATTGCTACAAATTCTGTGCTGAACTACGCATTTTTCAGGAACTCACTTTGACACGTGGGGCCTTGGTACCCTGTGTGACATCTACAGGTGTAACGCACAGAGCTGGAAGCCACTTGGCAGTGGCCGTTTGTTCCACACGGATTCGTGTGGCATGGATTTCTAGCTGAAGAGAAACAAACAGGAGCATTAGTTAAATAAACTTGCATTGTATTTCATGTAATATAACTTAACGCATTTTTGGAGAAAAACTGTGGGAAAAGACAGACTGAAATGATTTTAGGAGCTACTCGTAGCATCTTGTAATGCACAGAGGTATTGCAATTGTAATAAGTCAAATACTTAAGCGTACACCACTGAAACAGACTATATTTTGTTGTTTATTTATTTCAAAACCACAGGGATGATAACATTATCGATTCCATGAGCTGCAGTTTCATTTAGAAAGCGAGTCATTTGCACTTTGCTGCTTTGCAGTGTAGCGTTGCGCAAGATTTTGCCACTCTTGACTTGGGACATCTTGTAAGATCAAGTACGGACAGATAGTAGCATTCTATTACAGAAATATGTATTGTTTCAGAGAAGCTGAATAAGGCCAACCTAGAATTTGTATTTGTTGAATCATTTAAGATATCTTTTTTATCTCCATATCAAAGTGGTGGTTTGCGTGGTCTCGAGTCCCACTCCCTCAAGTGAGGTACCCAGAGGGGTGGCGAGGGGCGATTAGTTTGTCCTTCGTGTTTGTTAGTAATTAATAATAAGTACATTAGTATTTGCCTGACTAGTAATCTTGGAAACGTGGGTTCGAGTCCCGCTCAGGACACAAAAACCATCTTTTTCCGACATGTGTATCGAACGACGCGGTGAGAAAAGAAACCACAAGAATAACATTAGTATTTAGAATGAACTGATCAGAACAAGGACAATCCAGCACCGAAAGTAAACGTAGCAAATAGTTGTATAATACACAATTTAAAAATAATTCCCAATAGGTTTTTTAACTTATTGCTTTTATTGTAACATCCAGACCGCTGACAAGGAGAGGTACACCATACCTTCACATCTGCCCCCAAGCCACTGGTCACTGCACAGACACTTGAATATGTTGTTATCGAGATCGATACAGGTTCCTCCATGGAGGCATGGGTTGCTGTTACACATCTGCCTTGCTGGAAGAGAGCGGTGCAACACGGTTTTACACGACGTCATTGCCAGGTAACATGCGAATTTTGTTAAGGGCCAGCTTCATACTACAATGCATGTTATTGTACTGTTTACAAGTTTTCATCGCATATTTAGTGGAATTGAATCACAAAACTATGCAACTATGTTTTGTTGTTTTTAGATTCTTAAAGGATGGCTTCAGTTCTTGTTCTTATTTCAATTACTCCTAGGTAGCTTTCCCTTATAACAGGAGGAACAGCATCAAAATAGATATAACAATGTAATCAATATTTCAATAGTGCAGGGTGATGGAATGAAAATGTTCAGTTGAACAAAGCTATTCCAACTTGCTGGGGAGTGGGCCAGCGTAGGAGAATATGATGGTCTGAAGAAAAACCAACTTTAGGAAGCATTCATAAGCTGAGTTAGAGTCAAGAATTAGGATTTAGCAGGGGAGAGAAAAAACGGGGCCTGGGCTCAAGATTTTAGCCTTTCTCCACATGCATAGGCCAACACATTGGCATGGGGTATGTACCAAAACACTAGCTGTCAACACTAACCAGTTCAAATTATGCATAACTAAAATTCTTCCACAGGTAGTCCCCGCCTATGAAGCATTTTTCCTCCATTTTGGTTAGCTTATAAGAGAGTTTGTATGGGCAAAATACAACAAAGACAGAATTCCGCAAAATGTAGACTTTTTGCAAGCTTGGGTTAATTCAGCCAGTATTTTCGTAACATTTTCTCAGTTGATTTTTCTCGTTATAATCTTATAAAAGGTAGCACACTCTGTTTTCCAGTCAAGTCATTTCGAAACTCTGTGATTTCTCGAAATGTCACTTGATACATGCAAATTTGAAAGCCAAAGCGTGTTTCATCAAAGGCTATTCCACAAACCCAACCCATATTTGCCCCCGTGGCCTAAAGCGACCTAATTCCGAAAAACGATGATTTCCATCTCGCTCGAAGCAATTTACTTCATGGTACGATGCGTTGTTCAGTCTCTTTATCCCTTTTTTAAAAAATGTACTTCACGGGGGAAGCCACATTCATTTCACGGGTGGCAATAATTCGATTCGCTACCCTTCCTACGGGGCCGTCAGCTTTTGTTCTAAACAGCCAAATATATATAGATGAATCCAGTTGGCATATATACTGGTCACATGTGAGAATAATTACACCCACTTGTTGGAATTTTCTCACAGGATTGGTTTGTACGGGAAGTTGCTTTCCCCCTTGGGATTTAGTAATCAAATAGCTGGTGTGATGTTGGAAGAGCTGCCATTTGGTTTCAGCATTTCTCCTAATTTCTTTCTTTTTTTCTGCGTGATATGCTAATAGCAACAAACCAACAACAAGCTTGATGATCACCTGGTTCATTTTTGTTTAAACACGCTTGCATGCTAAAAAGGTGCACTTGAAGCCCTGTTGAATTACCAACCACTAAGAATAGTAAGCTTTTTTTTAAGAGCCATTACTGCAGCAAGGCTATAGTACAACAAAAGGATTTGATAAATAACCATACAGACGCAAAAGCGTTTCTTTTTTACAAACGTGTGTGATTTTCAGATTACAACAATATTCTTACATTGACAGTTGATTCCTCTGTAATCAGGCGGACACAAACATAAGTACCCATCATCCTCAGCTGCACAAGTTCCTCCCGATCTACAGGGGTTAGGCTTGCAGTAGTCTCTTACTGGAGAAGAAGTGGTGAAATCCAAGTCAATTGTTATTGTGGTAAGCCAACAAACAACAGTAATCACCATCAAGAAACAGGCAACCGACAATCAGTTCAGCAACTGAACTACACAGCGTCTACTTAGAGTTGAGATTTTCAGTGTGCCTTATTGAATGTAGAACACATTTTTCATCTATCCTCATTTTTTTTAATTGAAACAATTTCAAATTTTTGCCAAACAATATTGGGAAGTGTTACAACAAACAAGTACTGGTCATTGTAGATTATCCATGTGATTATACTAGGCTTTAGCTCGAATATAAGCCTAATATGCTATTATCTAATATGCAATATCTAAGTTAAAGGTTGGAGGTTGGACTCACTTTCACAGCCGTCGCCATAGAAACCCAGTTTACAGTGACACTTGTAGCCATCTTCCGTCTCAACGCAACGGCCACCATTGTTACAAGGGTTGAAAGGTTTGCATTGATTTTCAGCTGTTGAAAGATTATATGTCCTATACATAAGCTTACACTAAAATATACGTAAAAATTAAGCAAGGTTTTAGTATAATCAATTTGTATTTGATCAAACAATGATAGGCTTAATTGTTCTCAAAACAGTCTTCCTTTTAATTTGTTTTAACCGAACTCCATTAAGAAGATTGGCCATGTAATATTTACAACTTTTATGCGATACTAGCTCTTTCAGCAGTACTAACAAAAAAGTAGCAGCGACAGAATGGGACTGTTTGTCTTCGCCGTATTGAAAGCATAATGTGTTCAGTTAAGATTGGAGTGGAGTAAATCACATGCGATACAGTAAAACCCACTTTATAAGTACTGGCTTAAAATCGGGGGGACGCCGTTACTAAACTAGGGGGGGTTATAACCGAAAAAACGTTTGGAATTGGCCTAACATTACCAACTATACACTGGGAAATTGTCGTGATAAGGGATTTCTATAGTCTCTGTATACTGGTTTTTATCATAAAACATCGCATCAAAGGAGAGAGTGCGTTAATGATTTTAACCAATTTTAACTAGTTTAATTAATGATCGAACACACCCAGATTTCTGAGTTATAACTACTGACAAGTAAGAACAAAATCGCAATAAAATAGTAATAAGAAAAATCTCTTACTTTCACAATTTTTACCCCGGAATCCTTCAGTGCAATGACAGCGATAGCCCCCGAACACCTCCGAACACCGTCCCTCGTTCAGACACGGCTCCGACACGCAGTAATTGGACACTGGTACAAAGATAATAAAGATTCGCTTTGTCATGTTGCTGTTGTTTTTAGTGGAGTGAACCAGCTGCCTTAAGCTTGTTCCAAAATATTACGTTCTCTATTTATTCAACTAACTTTCATTTTTTTGAAAAGTATCTTTAATTTATTTGTCATTGACTTCCAGTAACACACCAACACAAACAGACACAAACAGACACAAACACAGACACAAGCAAAAGCAGAAGCAGAAGCACAAACACAGAGTTTATACAACGACACAGGCATAGACTATTTATAGTCACACACGCACGCACGCAAACGCATACACATACACATGCACATACACGCACGCACAAACACGCACGCACGCACGTACGTACACACACGCACATACACACACATACACATGCTCACACGTACACAGCGCGCGCTCATACACGCACGCACGCATGCACCTACACACACTTACCTTCGCAAGTGACGCCTGTGAACCCTGTGGGACAGTAACACTTAAAATTGTGGTTCTCATGTCTACAGGTTCCTCCGTTTTTACAAGGGCTTGGTTCACACAGTGAGAGTTTGATTGCTGCTTCAGCTGGAAATCAAACAGTCATGTAACATTTAGTCGACTAGTAAGTCATTATGATACAATAACAACTTTCCCGTGCGCTATAAACCTCTTCACGATTATGCACAGATCACAATAGGGCTGCATGGAAACGAGGTTAAGATCTTACTGGCAGGTCACATGAGTTGTACATATAGCGAACTGAATGAAGCAGTTAAAAGTTTAATAGTTGCTCAACAACGAGAGACGATGAAAGTTCCAAAACGTGAAAATGTAAACAGGAAGTACAGAAAATGACAAGGATGTGTAATTAGTTTTTAAAAGGAAAATACGACAGCAAGAGTGATCTTAACACTCGAGCTGTTCGTTGCGTGTTCAACGATCAAGACTTGATCACATTTGGCTGGAAAAAGTAAGGTAGTAGATACATGAAAGAACAACCTTTTGGCGACAATTAACTCAAAATGGTGCATTGACAAATTAAACAATTAAATATAAAGTGAAATCAGGCCTGCTAAGCTACGACTGTGTTCAATCTTTCTTCGGCTGAAACTGTTCGATAAGTCGCATATCTTTCGACGAAGCAGGTCCGAGAGATACAACAAGGTTTATCCCTGGCTCCCATTTTTGTCTTCCAGGATTACAGTCATTGTGGATAAACTTGCCATTGTGTTCCAAACATTGTCTGAGTAGAATCTGAAATTCATGATCTAATATTTTGTGAGAACACATCTGTTCTGAAGGCAATCCCCCCAATTCCTGTATTGTATAACAACTCGAGAAGCAACAAGCCACCAGCGATTATCTAACCGTTCAATGTATATTACACGTGAGCTTTCTTCCTATAATATCAGTGTAAAAAATACGCCTCAAGCTTTTTAGAGACACCCGTGGGACGCATTCTTCACAAGAGCAAGTATAATATGTAATATTTCGCAGTAAGTAAGTTTCGCGGAAACCAAGGAGAAAATTTTCTGAATCAGATTTTAGTCCAATAGTTTCTGACTTTCTTTGTGGAAAGGATGTTTACGGAGTGGAGCCAACCTTCTAGAACCTTCGCAGGCACCTTTCTGGCAAAAAGTGCAAGAATTAGTTTCCTTAATTCCTATTTTTTTCAAAAATGTATTTGTCGCAACTATTCTGTGCAAAAGTTTAAATTGGAAATTTCTCAGATTAGTGCTTTTTGAGTAATTAAAACTCTTGCAACAGATTGTTTCCAATGGTATCTATCTGGATTTGTTAATTCATAATTTCAGTTTCCCCTTTAGTTTGACTTTTTGTAGGTTTTGTTCCTAGCTGTTCAATAGCGGTTTTATAGAATTACTTAGTTAAAGTTAAGTCTGCAAACGTGTTTTTAATTAAACTTTTGGTATCGATTTCGCTCATACCCTGCTCAGGAGAGATCTTTCTCCGGAAGTGAGACAAGCTAGATATCGTCCGACATTTTGAAGAAAGGCGTTTCTGAATCATATTTCGCTCGAAATTCTGAATGACTCAAGAACTTGGGATTAGGAATTTGCTGTAGAAGATGGTTTCATACCATTTTCAAAAATGAACTGGTTTGTTTCCTATCCAAATAAAAGCAATACTTCGTAATTTTTGCTCTGAGAAGTCTTCAGTTAGGACCTCAACGTGACTTCAAAATTTATTTATGTCCGTATTTCCATAACTTCTTTTGAAAATTTATCTCTTATTTTAGTTTTGCAAATCTTTTTTACTTAAGCTGCTTAAGAGTGCACTTTTACCACCTAGTTCGCAAAATGAGTAATTAAAGAGTTTCCCATTTGCCTTTATTACTATTGTCTAAATATTTTGTAATCCATGCTACTTTAAGGGCTCGATTAAAGGCAGTTACATCCAAAATTTTAGCTCCTCTATCTTTGTAGTTATTTATCATTACAGTAAGCTTAATTTTATCGCCTTTTCCGTCCCAAAGAAATTCAAAAAAAAGATCATTGATTTCCTTTTTACTAACGGCTTTTCACAGGTTGGAAGAGGTATCAAGGCATAGACAAAATTTTATGCCAGGAATGCTTTTATAACAGTTACTTTACAAAATGAAATTAGTCTTTCACAAACTCCAGTTTTCAGTCAGTTTTCATTCATTTTGTCACTTTTCTTTAGTGTTCTGTTCCATTGATTTTTCCTTATTCGTTGAAAAATTTACTCCTAAAGCTTTTACTGAAGAAGTTGCTTATCTTAGCCTCCTTCTAACCGAAGAAGAGTAACTGTGTTGTTCCTCGGTGCACCGATCCACGTAGCTTCTGTTTTAGTTTTCTGAATCCTGATATTTTGCTGAAGCTGTCGGTGTATCTAGAAATAGAGTTGTGTCATCAACTTAGTGGCTAATTTTGCATTCAATTCCATTTGTATTTATAGTTTTGATCTTTTTGTCTTTTCTATTTGCATCTGCCAAGACCGCTTCCACACAAAGAATGAAGATATATGGAGAGAGAGGATAACCCTGTCTTACACCTCCTTCTAGGCTTAAAGATCCAGTACACCATCCATTGTTAATAACACAGCTTTAAATGCCTTTATAGAAAATTTTATCCACGCAAGCAGTGACGGTCCATTATTATAGTGTTGAGAAACATTTTTAACAAAAGATCATTCTAACGTATCAAAAGCTTTTTCAAAGTCAACAAATAGCATTAATCCCGGAATATCTTCCATTTCTGAGTACCATCTGTCAATAGTATGTTTTCACTTATTGATCATACTTTAAGATAGCCTTTTTGATCATTGTTAATTATTTTCGGTAATTTTTTTCAATCTATTAGCAATTGCTTTTGATGTAATTTTATAATCACAATTCAAGAGAGTGATTGGTCGCTGACTTTTTATATTTATGTAATGAAGGATTCCGTCTTTTTTAGGTATAAGTTTAATTATTCCTCATTTTTGGGATATCGAAAGTTCTCCCAGTTTATATGCTGTATTTATTGATTTAATGCAAAAGGTTGAACTGTCATTCCAAAATATTTTGTAAAATTCGACTGGCATTCGGTAGTTTCCCGGAGATTTTCCATTGACTTTGAAGAGTCCAAACATTCTCTTTTTTTGAGCTTGCTTTCACGCTATCCTCTTTTTTCTGGAGTTAACTTACACTGTTTGTTTGAAGTCTCTGAAAGAAAAAAAGTGTATTCATTTTTTTAAATCTGATACTATCTTTGGTTTATATAGATCAGTATAAAATTGCTTACACTCTTTTGAAAAGCATTGGAGACCAAAAATAGTGTAGGATGTAGTACGAGGATCAAAAGCACTCATCTTTTCACTTCCTTTTCTTAAGTTTACCTTTACATCTACAGTCGCGACAAGCCCATTCCGCGAGACACACGCAGTCGAATCCAGTGTCGGTTTCCACACAAGTTCCACCATGAAAGCAAGGGTTGATATAACACGGATTGCGTTCTGAAAAAATATGAAACAAAAATGTCTTATGCTGGAAGTGCTTCTTTCAGCGTAGAGACTATTTTGCTTATTCTGCAAAGATTTCACAAGTATGCTGTTAAAACGTTGGAGCTGTCAACAGTTGTAATTTCACACAAATAGAGAGTCAAGAAAGTTCCAAAACCTCACCTTACAACTGTTATCACACATGTTCGAAAGGTACTAGAATGAAACTTCTTTTTTGGTTTGCATTATCTCCTTTTCCCTCCGGACAAATAAATAATTAAAAAAGCAATTTGTAGGTACAACTACTTTACTCTGGTATTCACCTGCATTACATTGTCAACAAAAATACGTATTTTACCTTTAACAGTAATGTTATATTGTATCTAACTCTGATCTAAATAATTGCACAATCTATACACAGTTCTTAATAACAAACTGCTATATCTGGAAACAAATAAATGGAAAAAGGAACTAAAGAAAAAGAATAAAAAACAAAGTACAAGAACAAAATTCATAAGAACACCGAGGCTTAAATTTGCTCAAATGGTTCAGGCTCAAAATCATAAACTAAAATTAATTAAAATAAATCTATGTTTTTCAGACGGTAAATCGAAATTGATTACCTGGTTGGCAATAAACAACATTTTTAACATGCTCTGTTTTCACATTTTGATGTATCACAAAATTAACAAAACACGCATAACCAGCCTAATGGTTATCCGCTCCTTATCTTCTGATACATACATTTATTGTTTTAATGTTATTAAAAGTACAGAAAAATATGTGTAGAAATAATTAAGATGACAATAGTTCGCTGTGGTCAAAATTCTCTGGTCTGTTTAACAAAGTGTGTAGCTACAATACTGCACTGCAAAGAAGCAGTAAATTCACTCCAGCAATAAATCATACAGTAACAAATCTATGTATTCTGATTGGACGAGAACACTGCATTTAATTACAAATCGCAGCGCAAAAAAATGAAATTGGTGCAGAAATTACTTGGAATCTGATCTACTATCAATTCAGCATTAATCAATCAGATCACAGCTGATGTATTCGTGCGTGGAGCCTGATTCGATAAACTTTCATTTCACTTTAAACAGTTAACACAAACACCCTTACCCGCAGTTAGCATAGCTAATCGAGGATTAGGGTTAATAAACAAGGAGAACATGTACACTAGCTTAAGTTAACAAGTTAGAACGTATAAAGTTACAAAATAAACCATTGCAAAATAGAGCGCGGTAACAAGCCTGACGACACCACTGCAAAACGTCTCAGCCGCATGCGCGCGACGTTACTTTACCAAGGACGACAGTGCTTTTGCTTTTGAACTACTGGAAGTAAATTAAACACCGTAAAATTCCACATTCAGTAAAGCGCGGGGCTTATATAAGTTCGTAAGGGGTTTTGGGTAGGCTTATAATCGGGGGGGGGGGGGTGGGGGGGTGGTT
>JAOEHT020605136.1:0-15772 GCA_025448195.2 Parazoanthus atlanticus | reverse complement strand
CGGTCGCTGTTTGGTTTTCTTCCTGCCTCATGTATATAAGTTTAGTTGTGTATTTTGCTCGCCAAATTTTGTTCCCGTCTCTCAAAATTTCGCCTCACGAGCAAAACAAGCAAGGAGTAGCGCTAAAAACACAACCAACACGACAAACAATATCAAGTCAACATTTCTTGAAAATATTTAAGTGGCCAGCAGTTTCGAATAGTTTTCTTCTTGCTCCGAGGTCTACCGAGTTTGCGACGACTGGAAGACAATCATCAGTTCAGTTGAGTCAAAAAACTATAAATACAAAATTAATCACCTCAGAACAAAAAATATAGAAGCCTTGAGATTAAATCTTTCTAAACATTGTCTCGGTACAACAATATATCGGCTAAATCCAAGGATGGAAGAAGATTAGAAGGGAAACTCTTCTTCCTGTCCACATACAGAATTTCGCGGCACCCTAAAATGCTCTCTCGAAGCTCTCGCCCCAGGCCCATCCGTAAGGTGATACCGGTTCTTTAAGCCTGGATTCCATATATTCGCCTGGTCGTCCCAATCACCCCGCTCATTTCAAATTGTGTAATAGTCTTGCGAAAGCTATTGTTCTTACACAATAATTATATGTCTTAATTTTATGAGATAAAGAAAATGCTCGTTAAACCGATCCAACAAGTTGGTCCAACATCACCCAACATTGTGTGATACAACCTATATGTTGAATCAGTTTAAACACCCTGTTGGGTCAGATTTCAGGTATTTGATTGGTTAAATCTTGTCATTCAACAATCATCCAACATCAAAATGTTCGACAATGTTGGACAAATGTTGTTTGACAAATGTTTAACAATGTTGTTTGAAAAATGTTTGACAAATCGGTTTAAACCTGGCTTTAACACGTATTGGGTAAAAACAAAACAAAACTAGCAAGACTATTACACAAGTTGAAACTGGCTGGGCAATTGGAACCACTCATACGCCGAAAGGTAAACCAATCTTTGAGAACAAAGCTTTAAATAAAATATTATTCAATCGATCCCCTACAAAGTGTTCATTTACTTGCATTAACTAAAAAAGAGCCACTTGGCGGTATAGTTAATGACGACACAGAGCAACTTGTAGCTACACTGGGTTGGAAATCCACTGAAAGCTGCTTTTCGCTCGTACCTCCGCGCAAACATACTAGGTAGACAAGGAGATCAGTCCCACCTTTGACGTTTCCGGCAAACGGCAAGTTTGTCAAGACGACGACAACACTAACCCCCCTCCCCCTCCCCCTCCTCCCACAAAGTCCGATATTTGGCGTTTTCGTTGAAAAAGACGTGTTTTTCAGCGTTCTTGGTCACATTTCTATCCTTGTCGTTTGCCGGGCAACGTCAAACATGATGGGGCTTAAACTGACTAATATTGCAAGAGTTTTGTATGTTTAGAATATAATTCAGAAAGAACAAAAAAGTTGTAAAACTTGTAGATAATTGTAAGTGTCAATGAATGTTTACCACTTAGCGATGATCTGAAAAGACCAGTTGGTATATACAGTGTAGCAGTAATTCCTGAGAAACACACCATACTCGAGAATTAGAAGATAGTGGAGTACAAAAGGCCAATATATTTGAACTATACCTCAGCAACATAAGTGGGATTTAAACGGATATATTCATACTAGCTACACCTCAATACCACGTTCAATAGACTCTTTCCTTCTAAGGTATTTAACATATATATGTCTTGTTCGAAATACATCATTTTGGCATAAAATATTTTCAAAGTTTCGAGTAAATTATGTTGCTCTTTCTCTCTGTAGTAAAACGTTTGGAGGTAGGGCTATCACATACTGTCACATAGATTACGCTAACCTAAATAATATTAACAAAATTTTTTTGAAACAGTCCAACAAACTTTACAAACTTTTATATCTTTTGAAGTGAATTTCAGGAACGCCAACACAACGTCCACAATTTCCTCGTTTTCGCGCATCGTAATAAAGTACAAAGTACGTAGCGAGAATGTTCCACTTATTGTAAGTATCCCGGAGCATTAAGAACTTTTACGTCTTTTTACGTATACAACAACAAATTTGATCTCAAACTTGAACACAACTTTCAAAAACTCGAATAGATCACTGGGCAAAAAGTGCGGGGCTGTTCTAATACTGTGGGAAGCACTTCATGTTTCAACTACATCAAAAGGCTCTGTTCCTTTAGTTCGTACTCATCCTGCATCACGGTGGGGGTCTTTTGGTACAAGTGGAGATACTCCGATCTGTCTTGCAAAAGGAACTTTTTCTTCTTCCTTCTGTGTCTGATCACCACAACGCAAGTGATGATTATCAACGCAACCAAAGCAACAGCAGGTATTATGGCGTATATCCACCACGCTCTGTCATCCTCGGTATCACCTTTATCCTTTTTCGCACCTACATCGAATACATGATCACATGGTCCACTTAGAGAGAATGAAGCAGATTCGACAGGAAACTCTGGCAGTAAAGAGCGTCGGAGACTTTGCGAAACGGCACCGTTGCTATCTTGGAACTTAGAAATTAGTTCGAACATCTCATCTTGGTTGCAAGGTTCGTACTGCACGAAGTCGAATCTGAAAGTGAACACGACCGAACCGGAAGCAAAACCCACCACACGAATGTTTGTGACGTTGACACCAAAGTAGCCTGCTATCTTTTCCATAAGTAGCGTATGCAAGGATGTGTTCTTCATAAAGCTGAAGTGATCCAGTAACATTTGAATGGTAAATTGGTGATTATACTTCCTGGGATCTTTCTGCACAGTAACGTCAAATTCATCAGCTGTTGACTTGTTACCAGAATCTATAGCAACTAATCTATAGCGGTACAACTCAAAGCTAACATCCATGGGTAAACCGTAAATCTCCTGTTTGTTTTCACGCAGTTGGATCCACGAGTTGGCCGATACTGGCTTACCATTGCTTGTCTGTAACTGCAGTCTCAGGTTTCTAGTGTTGCCGTCTTCTTTATCGTAGAAAGTGTCCTCAGGAATGTGATACAGAAGGTTTTGCCCAAATACCAAAGGAATACGACTTATCTTTTTCTTCAGTTTTGGGCGGAAATTTAGCCAAATAGGTGGTTGGGTGTCTGGTTTGGATGTAGTAATGGCTGGTTTTTTCTCTGTGCTAACAACAGGTTGTTTAGGTGTTGTTGGCGGCATTAATATCGATGTTGCTAGTAAGGACTGTGTTGTTGTTACCACAAAGGTTGTCTGTGTTGCCACTGTTGTCGTTTGCAGTTGCTTTTCTTTTGTCGTCATCTTAGCAGTCACTGCTGGAGTGGTTGTTGGCAACATCATTACACTCGTTGCTACCTCTTCAGCAGCCGTTGTCGTGTCAGTCAAAACAGGTGATGAAGAAAGTGGACGCTCAGGTAGTAAAACAGTACTGGAAACTTCTGCTGGAGGATGTATTACAGATGTAGGTTGTATTAGAACAGGAGCAGATGTTGCCGATTCTACTGCAGGAACAGTAGAACTTTCTCGGGAGGGTTTTGCAGCAACCGTTGTCTTAGCATACATTCTCGTTTCCTGTGTTACTGGTATAGCTGGTGCGGACACCGCTGACAAAACAACAGTTGGCAGTGGAGCAACAACAACGGTTGAACTCATGACGGCACTGGGACTTTTAACATATGGAATGTCAGTTGTGAAGGCAGGGACTGCTAACACTGTAGTTAACACCGATGGGCGGATGTCCACAGCTGGACTCTCGACAGTCGCATGAAGGACACTCTGAGTTGGTGATACTGATGTAGTGGCAGTTGTTTCTTCCAATGAAGGTTTAAAAGGTACGGCCAATGTAGTTGATACCGGGGCCATGAAAGCAGTCGGACTGATAACAACAGTACGACTCTCTTTCCGCGATACAGGGACACCCACTGTCGTAACTGGCGTGGCAGTGACGGTAGGTGTGGGGCCACGAACGGCCGCCTGGCGGCGAACTCGCTTCTTTGGTCTCTTTAGAAAGCCTGTAGCGAGATGCCATCCGCTGACTGGAGCGCCAAATAACTTGTGGAACGAGTTTGTTTCGGCGCTTGACTTAAATTTGGAGGCCACTCGAATACCTAAACACATTGTTAAAGCAGTCAGCTTTAGCTACTGTACCCGTAATTTTGAGGGAGGGGGAGATGGGGTTCTATTTGAATGGTGCATTACTCTCTCGTAACGCTTAATAATAATAGCGTGACTGAGATTTAGATCTACTGCTATGTATCACTTATCGCTTCTTGCACCAGAACGCACCTTTCCAAGTTTGAAAAACTCAAAGCAGAGTAAGGTCTTAGAGCTTCACGTTCGAGTTCGTCAGTATGGAGTGTGTTGCCATAAAATGTTAAAAGTCGCCTAGCTTTTTACCTGAAATTTAAATTTCTGTGTTATATAACGGCTGCGATTGTCTATGGACTGAGATATGAATACACCAGAAGTTGTAGAACACGAGAAAAGTATAAGAGGAACAATAGGCGAAGCTGAGTGTTTCTCTTTCTTTTCGAGTGCTCTACAACTTCTGGCGTATTTTACCAGAGTCTTCAGAAACCATCAGCTGCTTATATAACCTTTATAAAATAGGAATTTAAACAAATGTGTTTAGCCTATACTGAGACACTACTTTTGCTGTCCCTTAGCCAATCAGAGGGCGCATTATATAAGTCTATTATGAATTCTGTTGGAAAAGCAGATTTCAATAGCACGGATGTAGGTTGGTAGCGAACTCAGATCCGGTGAATAACTGAAAATACGACAACTCACCTTCAAGTTCCGTGTCAATTCCACATCCAATCAACCACGAAACTGCCACGCCTTTTTCTTTAGGATCTCGAACACTGCCCGGTCCCGCAGTTAACACCGTCACCTCGTTCAGCCGCAAAGCTGTATCATACCCCCTCCCTGAACGCATGTAAAACTGGTCTACCGGTAGGTCAGCGAAAGAAGAAGCCCTTTTAATCAGATCCACTCGCGCTTGGCCTGACAAAGTCTTGATGTTTCGATCGAATACGATTGTTGCTACTGACAAAGGCTTTCCATCTGTACATTTCTTAGGCCTCAGGTTCTGCACTTTGGTGTGGTTGGTGCCATAGATAATGTCCTTATTGGAGATTGTCTCTAGATCTTTTACTTCTAATATGAACTCTACAGTTTCTACGCCCAGTACTGCCAGTCGGTATACTCGTCTATCACGTGCTACAGGGACTCCTTGGAGAATGTTCTGCGCAGGGTCGTAAGACAGCCATTTAGGCAACGTGGATTTGCCTTCCTCAAAGACCTGAGAGTTAATAATTGATAAAATAACTCAGTTAACAATGAAATACGTAACAACCATGTCAACTACTAGTGACTGCAGAAAACCAAAAGAAGTACTCAAGTCATGGCAACTTTCAGAGGAATATATCAGACAAGTTGTACCAACCGAATAAAAGTAGGTTGATCAGAATTTTTTCAATTTGATTGAAATTCGCAAAATCAATTTGAGAATATAAATATCGCTTTTTTCTGAAAGTGTGTGAAAGTGAAAGGTTAAAAAAAAAGCAAAAGCATAATATAATGAATTGAATATTTAAACTTTATGGACGCAAAACATTGTAGCCATATGGCTGAATTACGATTGTGTTTACAAATAGATGTACTAGTAGTAGTATACCTATTTTAAAAACAATCAAAACTTTAAACACTGTAAATGCTAAAACTAAGCTAAGAACCTAAAAACTGCCTGCCAACTCACGAGTCTGCCGCATCCAAATAAACAGTGTCACACTCTAGCTAGTCCACGATCAAGATTCACAAACACGAAAATTGACTGACATAATTGCTAAACTTCTAGTTTCCCAACGTTTTTTCTAAGTTCAACCATATCACAAACTTAAGCTGTATAACTGAAATAAAATAACAGAATACTCAAGAGTGGGTGTACAGATGAAAAGTCCGGAATTTCATAACTAACCCTAGATGGCTAGAAACCGAGCGCACGATCGAACAAAATTAAAAAGTAGGCGAATGTATATAATTAACATATATCAATAGCTCTTACCTTAAAACTGAAAACAGTAACTAGTTTTTGTATCTTACTGAAGACGGCCACTAAAAACGATCGCGGACACGACGACGCGATTGACTTTAAAAAGCAAACCATATTAAAAACCGCATAAAACACTACGTTTTGGAGTTTTCAATTTTACTGCAATTTTTTCAATTTTACCCTCGATTCGCGTCCAAACCACTCCAAAACGCACCATCAATACAAGGAATATAACAACTACACAAGAATCCTGAGGTAAATGGCGAACTTTTACTGTTTTTCATAATATTATGGGGGAAAATTCAAATTTCCCATACATTTGCTTAAAATCGCGATATGTAACCGAACACACAAGTACTCATATTTCTCATACATCCAAACAAACAACCAATGGTAGCTTGGGCCGCCTAGCGTCTGATAACAAACCAACATGTCCTTCTGATACTTTAATCAAAATAATAGTCAGATAAACTTTCTCACGAGCGACGGTCACTATCGGCTCATCTTTACTACTACTGTCTCCCGTTCTGTCAGTTTTTCGACAGCTCGAGATAGCGAGAGCATTAGAGGCTCAGGTGAAGACAATCACTGTCAAATTAATGTCAGAAAGTATCAACATTAAATTGCGTTAGAGAATTTTATCATATCACACTCACACGTATTCTTAGACCTTATCGTTAACTATGAATTGAATGATATATAGATGTGTTTTGTTGTAGCACTGAAGACTCATGTTTGTCAGAAGTAGTATATAACTCAAATATTGGCATCAAATTAACTGACAATAATGAGCGTCTTGACAGGAAAGGGAGTGGTTGATATATCTCCGCATGCCAAAGGCAAAGGTGTTTTCGATTACATTCTTTTTTTTATAAGAAAATATTTTATAAGAATATCGAGGTTGAAATTGGCGAAGTCGTAGGAATATGTTAAGAATATAGCCAATGCTGAGATTTTGCCAAGAACGAGAACCTAAAGAATACAAATGTCTTTAGGAAACGCCGGATAGACACTTTAGATACGCTAAGAGTATTTGAAGATACTGTGGTGGCAAATTTAGCAAAGAATGACAGTGTCTAGGTAGACTACATAGGGACACTAGCTTTAATGCGTACTGTACGTATGTGAGTGAATTTAAAAGCATGCAAGTCCAAATTTATGATCCAACTAATAGAACAAGGTTATTATGGGATCTTTCTCGTATATACTGATATTCGTATTCCAGAATAAAAATATATTCCTATTGTTCTAATACCTGGAGCAGAATAAACAGAGTGTACTCTAAGTATTCCAAATATAGAAATATCTCCCACACGAACGCTTCCAGTTATTAAGAGTTGAGTGTTTCGGAAACCCTTACGGACCAGAACAGCCCAAAACGTACTCGTATACATGTATGATTGATTGTTGTCTTTGGTAGCAATTTTAGAAATGTTGTGAAAATACTCAATTTCTACGTTTTGAGAAATTATTACTTCTGCTCCTCAAGACAAGCAAATTGCGTGGTCATTTTATAGGTTTTCGTCAAGTGGTTCAAAAGTTAGAACGAACAACACCAATTATTTCTACTCTTCACAAGCAAAATGAATGGTCATTTTGTGGGTTTTGTTCAACTGGTTCAAAAGTTAGCGGAACGAATAACACCAATCATTTAAGCAAAATAAATGATCTTTTTATAGGTTCAAAAGTTAGGAATTTCATGTTTTTGGAAATCGTTTTTGACATGACAAGATGTATTGATTTTGATTATCAAAGAGCGAGAAAGCACACCTGGGGGAGAACCAGCCCAACGTGTGACGTTTCCAGCAAGAAAGATTGCACCAGCAAGCAGTTTTCGTGTTAGCATTTGCTAAGACGGCAAAGCTGAACCTTTTCTTCCCCTACAGTCCAAATATCGTCGCTCCAATCCAAACAAGCACTGTTTTCCAGCTTTGAACAACGGAGGTTTGATTACTTTTCTATATGTAACGTTCGGCTTAAACTCCCTAAGATTTCCTCATGAACGAGAAGAAATTTTACATTACAGTCGACTCCCGATAACTCGAACCTTCAAGGGAAACGGAAAAAAATTCGAGTTATCCGGGGAGCAACTATTCTGTGAAGTTTGGTCCTAATCAAACTCTTAGTCTTATTCTTCAGTAGTCTGGCTCCGAGGGACGAGAATTTGTTGTCGTTGGAGGGTTGTCGAAGCTTCTGGTGATAAACGACTTCGTTAAGACGAAAAGCAAGATTTTCCATTTGTTTACGATAATCTTGGATATTGGGAAAGGCGTTGTGCATGACTTTATATCTGTGAAACGTTAAACATTATCTAAATTAGAATTCTTACTCGTCCAATATATCGAATCTTCCTCAGGGAGTAAACGTTGATACTGAAGATAATAACAAATAAAATGGTTTGTTTTTCTTTAGTATAACTTGTATTATCCAACTAGCTCATTTCAAATAACCGCCGAGAAGGTCGGATACAAATATACTGCAATATTTTTGGAAGAAAGGCCGTAGGTTTTATAGTAGTTAGTAGATACCAAATCAATGAATAATACCCTTTACGCGCTCTGATTGGCTACACATACATTCAAGCTCCTGCATGCGCTATTGCGAGCAGGCATGAGTGAGCATGAAAGCGAGCGCGTGCGCACGGATCATTACCGAAAGGAGTTTTCTGTGTTTCTATTCATCTAAAATGTAAAGGTCCCCCAAATTCTTTTTACTTATATTCAAAGATTTGGTATGTGCTAAAACAATTCACTCTCCCAAATGTCGGTGAGCAGCAAGTATATTCCTCTCGCCGCATTCGCGGCTCGGTGAATATCCTGCGCTACTCATCTCTACTTTGGAGAATAATTGATAATCCTCCGGGCATTCACTAGTAACACAAAACAAAACAGCGTTTTGGTTCATGGCCGTTCCAGTGGTCAATTATTACCTTGATAAAACAGCTAAGCAACAAATAAGCTTCGGCGTTATTGCTACCGAGTAACTATTATTGTAAAAACACAAGACTAAACGTTGACTGACCAACACTGAAAATCCACGTAAATTGATTCGTTCAAAACCTCCGAACGCGAGAGAGTGTGTTTTTGTAACTTGACAATGGAAGGAATTTATTGCTTTAATTTTATTGTATTTTATTTTCCAAACAATCTGTTGCAGGCTTTGTTCACTAGGTTGGTACATGACTAAACTATCGTTCCTCGAAGTGACGGTGCCTAACGATAGACACTCAATGCAGCTCCGGTCCACTCGCCAGTCACCTCCACTTCAGGGATAAGTGTTACAGAAGTAATCATGCATCACGCTCATCATTATGGGCTAAAAAGAGAAAAAGCTAGATAATAAATGTCTTCTTAGACAATCTATCCAGTGTGTAATGCGGGTAGAGTTTTTTGCTTATCTTTTCTATTTCGCGACGGCTCTCGTCAAAATCGGCACAACGGCATAGCGGAAAAGTTGTGTTCTCACTTTCTTAGAAAACTTCATTTTGGTCAAAGATAAAAAAGAATTTTGAGAAATAAGGCCTTCTACCTTTGGAGAGGCGATCTCTTGATCAGCAGAAAAACGAAGCTATTTTTTTTCAATGCCTCTCGGCTGTTCTATTCTAATTGAGTTGCGTTTTGTCAGAAATTTGTTCTTTAGGATCGTGGTAGCAAAATTAAAGGCATTTACAACGTCAATGCTGTAGCAAATCACAAACCGCTTTGTCTAGCTTAATCCGACCGTAGTAAGTGAAAATATCCACGGGCATGCTACTCACTAAACTATTTAATATTAAAAAAATAGAACTTTATATTAACTATTCCTTGAAGAAGAATTGTATTCTTGGATAATGAAAACTGTGAGTTTTGATAATGCTGCAATACCTCGGTCCTGTTGAAAGTTTCACACATAAATTAAGTAGCAAGTAAAAAAATTCATCACTGAATACAGTAGTGCTAAATTCTCCTTACCAATCTAAACATATTTTCTTGTAATTATTAACAGGTCGGGGAGAATATTAAGCAGATTGCTGTGTCGTACTCGATAACTTCCGCTCTTATTCCCACAAACAAACAAACAAACAAACAAACAAACAAACAAACAGACAAACAAACAAACAAACAACTTATTTGGTGATGATATGGTGAGAAGAACAACTATTAAATGTGACTGGACGGTTAATGGTAATCTCACCGACTATTACTACATGTTTTTTGAAAGTCAAACTGAAAGTCAGATTTTTTGGATGTACCACTTTGTGTTTATACGGTCTAGGTAAAATGTTTATTAAGCTAATGTTTCGCAAAACGCTCAGAAAAAGGGAAAAATAAAAGGTTTTGAGAAACACTGAAACTAGGAAAGTAAAGGGAAAAATAGAGATCTGGAAATAATGATCAATGAAACAATAATCAAGTACGTCCCATTTGTCAACCGGAAACGTGAAAGAATATTCTTCCTCAGTTAGTTACGGCTTATTTCTAATAACCTCAAAATGTGTTTGATTCACCCTATTCCGGAATCGGATTATGAAAAATAAAAATCCTGATCCCTTCAATCGAGCAGTATTCATCGGCTAAGCTCAGCCTAATTCTTAACTTGCCCATTCGTTATAACATGCTTTTTTTTGTAAGAACCAGTAAATTTTTGCTGAGGTTGAACTGCTCTTAATTTTTCGGCGACTTCAGCCTCAAATTGTTTTGAATTGTTCTTATTTCCAGATTATTTCACTAACTGGATTAGATGTAGAAAACAATACGTGCGAAACAGTAGTAATTTTGTTACCAAACTGAGCCTTTTTTAAACGAAATATACATTCATCTAGTGTTAACCGACCGTTATGTTTAACATGAAGTTGATGTTACCAAAAATAAAACTTCAATTTTGGTTAGAACGAAATCGTGAACTTTACAATTTTATCTGTGGACTTTCATTCAGTAAAGTACTGAAACTACGAACTTCCGCCTCAGCTTGTTCTTAAGTTTTGGACAAATTTCAGCCTGGGTGTTCTGATAAAGTTGTACTTATAAAAAAACGTGCACTTATTGTTTAAAATTCGCCCCGAATGAATATTTCTATTCCAGGATACGGTCAATCCAACGAATTCTCTTCAAAGTACAAAACTTGAGATCTAACGGCACCTTCCCCAGTTCTGTTGAATATGGTGGTCAGAATATTTCCTCATCTACTGGACAAAAACTAGTAGCTTTAAAATTTTATTTTTAACCATTGTTTCGACGATGGTTAAACTGAATGGTCTTTAAATGGTTGTAATCTACAGGGTAACAACTAAAAAGCGTATGAGCATGCTGTCCATGACGACAAAAAAATATTTTTAGTTGGGCTATTTTGACATTATTTAAATTGCCTTTCCTATAATTTACATTTTTGCTGATAATGGCATTGCATCTTAACAATAAAAAAATAACTGGAACTACATACACAAATGACAGAATTGATTCAACTTCGGATTCCATTTATTAACAGACCGAATGCTACTATCTTCGACATATAGAAAACTACAAATGCTAAAAGTAAATAGCAAATGATTATACAAACATATGAATGAAAAAAATTGTACAAATATGTACATTTAAACAAGAAATCAAGAGCCCTTAATTTGTTCAAAAACGGCAGGTGTTTCTGCAGCTGTTCTAACACGTTTCGGTACATTGTCATCAGCAGAATGGTGTCCAAGCACTTTCTTCATGGTTTTATAAGTGTGATACAAAATGTGCAACTTGTCCTTCTATAAAGGTAAGAGTGTAGATCTAGTTTTATTCCGGCACCGAAATATCAACAACAAGTTTATTCGACCCCATTAGATAGTCGCTCGGCAACAAATTTCCATTTTGAGCGTTTCATAACACAATAATTATGATCCAGTAAGCCAAAGTAGCATCTGGCGATGAAGATTTCATTTCGTTTTATTCACAATTCTCATAAAAGTGATCCTTGGCGCAAAGCGAGTGGACAGACTTATGCGATATGCGTTCGCAGACAAAACACCAACATCTTATCCTAACCACACAATTAATTTGCGAACCTTTCGAACCAAAAGATTACCGCAGTCATTCCGTCTGGAATTTTTGACAGTTCTTGCCTTTGGCTTTGACATATAAAGCGTTTAATGTTTCAAACGAAAAACGCATTGCTCAAATGATTTAAGGCATCCGTCTGCACCACGTGAGTGCTAGTGACTTCACTAAAATAATATTTGAAAAATAATATAAGTCCCCAAAACGGGGTCAAACTTCGAACAAAACCATGACTGAGAAGCTTTGTTTTTTTTCGATCTAATGGCCATTGTACCACTTTGCAATCGATCCATTTTCCTGTCAAGACTGTTTTCCGCTTTTTCTTTCAAATCGCCTTAAGTGCACTTCCATGTTATCCTTTCTAGCGAGCTGCACGATATCAAGTATTCGAATGAAATCTGCTTTGCATTGAAACGGAGCCTGAAAACTTGGCGTGCGCGTGTTGTCATTTAACACATGCCTTCAGGTCCCCTCGTGTCACGCATCTTGGAGCGGTCAACACGTGTCATTAACGCATGATGGAATTGGAAGCCAATACAATATTAGAGAGGAAGTCATGAAATGTTATTATTCGCGCAAGAACAACAACATTCCATGTCAATGAGTCTTATATCCTCTTTTCATAATGCCCCCGATATATTACGCTGTCAGCAATGAAAGATCGACTACAGCATTGTGCTCGAACAAATTAAAGTCACGATAAACCACTGATCAGGTGGTGGTGGACTTTCACTTGAAAACGCACATGAGTCTGAGATCTGACATTGTGACAAGACGGGTAAAACGGGGAACTGGAGCCTCTCCAGTTCAGAGTTTGATCTATTTCGATTTACTTCAAGCCCAGCACAAAACGCTCTTTAGTAGCGTGTAAACATTAAAGCAAACAATATCCCGTTACCTTATATTAAGCTTCTCGTTTGGTGTCCTTTGGTATGGAGTAAGCAAATGGCCTCCCCACAATCGCTAGTACTTTCGGAAGCGGTTTGTTCAACTGTACTGCGGATACACCGCCAATAACAAACACTAGACACAGAATGGAATCAGCCCTCATCGTTGGCAGTCAACTGTTGCAATGCTGTGGTGTGGAACATGCAAATCAGTGTCTGAAGACGAGCGAAACTTCAGGCCTTCATCGGCTGCGCGACAATCGGCTTCCTAATGAGAAAGCACATGGACTGATAAGATGGTTTTATTCAAATCACTGATAATAAGCTGACGGGATTGGGGGCGGGAAAATATAGGTGTGACGGGTAATACGTCTGATATTGGCTAACAATTGCCCACCACTTCCTAAATGATATTCACTTAAGTACTAAAACGTCGGATCAATACAGGATGCACATTTAGTTTTACGAACACCATATTCTACATTCTTTTTTTCGCAAAACGCGATATGAATGAATGAACGATGACATTATGCGACCTTTGAGTGATTCCTAATGCGTTGACACTTTGGCTTCTGATCTGGAGCCTAATAACGTATCAAGCGTCTTAACAAGAAATGTGCAAGCGATATGTTCAGGGTGATACAGGTCAGATAATAGCCCTTGAAGCACTCAAAATTGGCCATGACATTCGGCGTGATACAACTAAAATCTAAATACGGCACCCAAAAATTAATTCGTATTTCAAAAAGATAAAAATTTACATATTTACGCTCACGTCGAAGTTTGTTTTCGCCTCGAAAACATCCCGAAAACGTTTCCAAAGCGTTTTTAATATGACAACTTAAAAATGATAAAGAGTATCAAATACCAACAATATTTGATCAGGGATGGACCATTTGATATTTTGGGATGGGGGTGTGGAATAATGACTTGCATGTAATTTTCATTGGATACACATTTTTTCACCTGTTTTCACTTTTTCATAATAACTGAATAATATAAATAAACACCGTTTAACCTCAACTCGTGTTGAACAAAACGGATTTTTTATTTCCCCCACGAATTCAAATGGTCGGCCTTTTACAATAATCATAATATGTTGACTAAAGCCTCACTTATATATACATGCACAATATAGTATAGGGCCCTCCAGTTTTGGCATGGTGTCCGTACAGCGCTACCTACAATTGTTATTGGCCCAATACTCCTGGGTATGGGAAAGTGCCGCTGGTAACTTTTGGGCATGGAATGGTCAGATTTATGTTATGTAAACAGACCAAGTGCTGCTGATCTTTTTTTGGCGTACAAATTCCTTATTTCCTACCGATTTAGAATCCAATTAAGCCCGGTTTACGTGTACATGCCCAAACAAGTGACACAGCACCCCTAAACTTCTACTATAACTCTGCTTATCCATATTCCAGAGATGTGCTTGATATTGGCACCCCTAAAACATCTACCACACGTACCCCGAAAAAAAAATTGGGCTAATCTGTGATACAAATTCGTGCATGGGCACCGTGCTGAGATTTAGGGTGTAATGCCAGATTTCATTCTGGCGAAAAGCCAGGGGTTTAAATGGAGATGATCTTCCTTAGTTGAAGAACACTAAAGTGAACTGTGTACTATATTTATCTACAATCACATGGTTGTCCCCTGAAGTTCAATTTCACTTAATCCTTTCCAGGGGGGGGGGGGCAAATTTGAATTGTACAGAAGACAACAAATCGTTTCTCAAATAGCTCCGCCCACTTTGTTTTGCATACGATTTCTCTTTACTGGATACAGATAATATCACCAGATTAGGTGAATTTTCGTCAAATCAGTTTTATAGATAAGACGCTCGCATACATTTGAAGACGATGCCACTCAAGCTGTTGCCATGGCAATCATAAGTTGAGACGCCACTTTTCTAATGTTTACGTTTAGACGATTAACTATAAATTCTATTGGCCTTATAATCTTACTGACGTCCTTATTTTCTACTTATGGTCAATTTTGTTAATTTTGGTTTAAACTGTGCTGACAGCAATGTAGTCTGGAATTTTCATGTATTTTAGAAATTGTGCCAGCGGCTTGGCAAATCATTAGCCATATTTGATAATATATAAATCTATATTACAGTTATTGACAATATCTTAACTTTAATCTATATTTTCGTTCCGTATCTCTGTATTGCCTTTCAGTTTAGTTTTGTAATTCTGTTTCTACTGATTAACTTATACAGGGCCCCACTGAAAATCACAGTATGTGACGTGGTCACCCTGTCAAAATATTATTATTATTATTGTACCACGTAAGTGTTTCTGCCAATTCTTGTGGTTAAACCGACAACAACAAAAGAAAGTAAGGGTTTTCAATCGTTGCCATGCTAACCCCGGATTTTGCTTTTTTAACGTTTAACCACTTTTATGCGGTCAAATTGTAGCCGTTCCTTTTCACGCACAAATATTTGGTTGAACAAAGTTCTCTTCTCTCTGTTTAGAGCAAAAAACTAAAAAACTAGCACTTTAATTACTTATGGTACGGTTAATGCAATGCATCTCTGAACATTTTAAAATGGCGGCCTCTATAAGTAAATATTGTGTTTTCCAGCTTGCTTTTTTTCGTTTTATGCAGCTCCTAAATCGCAACTGTTAAAAAAAATGTCAAAAAAAATAACAGCTATAAACACAAGTTAGCCTCAGAGACGAACGTTACTAAAACCTGGAACGGGGAACGGTCAATATTTACAATACCTGCAGTGAGCTTGACCTTCTTAATTGTTCAAATCCCGCAGCCTTCGAAGAATTTGTAGATTCTCACACCTCCAGATCTCCGTTACCCAACTCATATTGACCGTTGCCCGTTCCCGGTTTT
>JAOEHT020605027.1:0-15773 GCA_025448195.2 Parazoanthus atlanticus | reverse complement strand
CTATTTTACACGGGGGGGGGATGAGGGGGGGGGAACTGCATTATTAGGTTAGGTTGTACCCCCCTCTTCCAAGCATTTTCTTATTTTGAAAGTAAAACCGGTCTCAAGCAGTGCATGAGGAAAAAATGATTGATGGTCTTCTAAATTAAACAGCACAAT
This sequence comes from Parazoanthus atlanticus, assembly GCA_025448195.2. Classification (NCBI taxonomy): domain Eukaryota; kingdom Metazoa; phylum Cnidaria; class Anthozoa; order Zoantharia; family Parazoanthidae; genus Parazoanthus; species Parazoanthus atlanticus. The sequence continues at coordinate 15,614 of JAOEHT020605027.1, read as the reverse complement.
TAACGATGTTGGAATTCTGATAGCATATAGCCTCAAACATGACTTCCCTTTAAGTCTCCTTTGAAAGATGTTTTCAACAGTAGGACTCGCGCCAACGAAAACAGCTAAAGGCATCCGCGTTGGAGACTAAAGACGTGACTTCCAGCAAAGTGCTCCAATAGTGAGCTGACAGGCAAGGCAGGTGGATCAATTGACATGCACATTTCAAATACTTCGTTAGCCGGAAAAGCGAGCTGACAACTCAAAAAGGAAGCGACGGATGACAATCAGACAAAATCCGCTATTAAACAAACACGCTATACGCACAAATGACAGTTACTGCGACTATAACTCACGTCCTTTTCATTTTCGAGCTTCAACATTTTCATTTTTTTAATTAAAAATATTAACTTTTCACTTTTGAGAGATAATAACTTACACACTCCTTTAACGGCTTCAAGACAACCGAATGGTAAACATTAACTTTTTCAAGTAATATGAGGCAATTTTCATCTCCAGGAATCATTTCAAGATATAAAACCCCAGAGTGACTCAAAGCCAAACAAAAAAAATTGCCAACACTAAATTATTTAGGACTGACTTAGCTGTTCACAGATTTAGCCGGTGGTTTTCAAAACAAGGTGTTCAATGAACATAATTTATTCACCTAGTCCTTGAGCAAAACCAAATTGAAACATCATTTATAGATCTGAAGCAACATTCTCGCATCCGGTTTGAGAATACATGTTTCATATACCGACACGTACAAGGCTTAAGAGAAATGTTTTTCCTCGTCCACAATACTTGACCCAACCTTCCTTTTGAATCTTGTGTCCATAAATTAAGGCCTAATATCCAACTATAATTTGTTACCCAACCATGCATTTTCTCTTGAGCCTCAACCCCAGCTCAATTTAGTTACCTTACAACCTCTTAGAACCAAAATATATTCAGAAAAAAAAAACACTACAAAAAGTTTAGTTGTCGGTTTTTCATATAGTAATATGTTGTTTTTTCTATTTTCAATGAAAATGTTTCGTGCTTTTTCAATATTTGTATTCTAATACATATTATTAATATTTTCATCTATATTCTAGTTCAAAGTTTAGCGAGGAGTGAAAGACTACAAGTCCAGGAACGAAAAACACTGAATTCTCATGAAAATTATATTTTTTCGTTAATTTGTTCAAGAGGTGAACATTTGTAGAAACCAGGATGTATACGAGTCTTCTACTCTTCATGAAGTGCAACATGAATAATAAATGACAAATAGTGCCTTTAGTTTTCTTTCTAGGATTTTTTAAAATTTAAGAGCAAATGGTCTAAAACAAGTAACGACAAATTCCTATATTATATTTATATAAAGCAAACAATGCCAAAAAAATGTCTTTGAAAAAAATAAATTAGACATTTTCTTTAACAAGAATTGGGGAAAAGAAGGAATCGTTACTTCTTCTAATGAGATCTTCTCTTTAAAACACGTACCGAATGGCCGACGTTTTTCAGCTTTTTCCCAAGAACCTCGTGTAGAAGTCATTCTCACTGCAAGAGCTCAAGTGGGTTGAGAGGCAAGCTGGTTTTAAATTATATATCGCTCAATATAGAGTTCCTGAACCCGGTTCTACTCGTCATGAAAGTGACAGAGGTCCGATTCAAGCTTGTCACTTTTCATTGATCACTGCCAATGGATATTGGGTTTACCAAAAGAAGTGCATAATTAATTTTGCAAACAAAGAAGGTCTATTAATATTATCAGAATACATCCGTGATATAATGAAGCTAGATCGTAAGCCAATACCATCAAAGTCCTATTGAAAAGGAATTGAATATGTTTGGAGATGCAGACTTCTGTCGTTCTGATATCAACTTCTAACAACAGAAAGGAAAGAAAAAATGAAAATTAACTAAACACGTTATTGAACTGTGTTTGGCCCACGCATCCTTACGTCATGTGAACAAAGCACAACTCCAGTTCTAAATAATGCGTCAAGGGTATGCATGAGTGATGTCATCGATATAGTAATCTCTGTTTTCTCTTTCCGGCACGTATTGCTGAAAATATGAACCGAAGCGCTCGTAAACAAAAAATACAGAATCATCCAGAAATGTAAAATATAATATACTTTCTTTCATTAAGTCTATCAAAGTATGAAGTTCCTTTCGTCTCTCCAGTTCTTTGGTAGTTGTCATGTCCAGCACGAAGCCAAAGGGGAAACCGTACCCTCCCCTCCCCTCAAAGTTGTTGTTTCTCTTGTTTCTCAAAGACTTATCAAATGTTCTATGTCTCTAAACAACTGTATAATACCTCTTTCAAATAAGGCAATAGCAGCTGAAGAAATACTGGCGGAAACTTGCTTTTTCTGCTGACCACAGTATCATCTCTCCCAAATAATAAACCTCGCAATCTTTAAATTTGTGATTTGTTTGATAAGTAGTGGTAATCTGTGTATCAAATCTGTAACGTAAACAAACATATTCTTCTTAACACGATAGATTTGTCAGTATAAAGTCAAAACACTCGAAATTATTACCTAACGTACTCTTTTTTGAGAACTATTTTGATAAGAACGTCGAGGCAGAAGATCAGTCAAAACGTAAAAGATGTTGAGAACGTACCTGAGAGCCGAGAGTGAGATTTAAGTAAACACGGTGTTGGCTGCAACAGTACATTCGACGATTTTGGCGTGTTTTATCTTTTAAATGTCTTCTCTCGTTCTTCCGTTTTGAATGCTTTTGGCAAAAAAACTAAATCAGTAATCCAGAGTCGCCTGGCATGACACTTCGAAACTAAGTTACTATCAAGCCCATTAGCTCTAAAGTTCCGCTAACATGTCATATGTTGATACAGCAAACAATGCTCTTTGTGTATCGACATATTTCCGAGCCACGCTCGCATTGATTCACCGAAATAGAACAACATGTGGTCTAAGGAAATTTTAGGAACGTTCGAGAATTGCGGAATTGTTTTTTAAGAGCATTCAATTATGGCTCAGGCTCAGCTAGACCAACTAAAACACAAAAATGAATGTCTAGCCACTTGTCTAGACGGGTCCGTTTCTTTGTTTCTCACCGCTAGGTCTCCGAGGGTCTCGGAGTTCTCGGAGAACTCAGCTAACATTTCACACTAAAATCTACCATCTTGGACTTTTTCCTCAAAACTTGGGCAACGTTTTATTTTAAAATTCACTTATTAGTCAATGTGCGATTAATTGGATATTATATTTCTCTACGAACAGATTTTAACAAACATGAAATTGAATGGCTTTCATGATCGAATTAAATAAATTGTGTAATATATACGTGGAGAACAACGCAATTTAATATCACCCATTTCTCATACTACTGAACTAAGAAAATGATCCTTCTTGCGAATATTGAGTAGTGAGCATACTAGGAGTTGGGACTTCTATAATAAGTGAAATGCTGCTGAGAACTTGTTTTGGGAGAAGAGGGGAAGGGGAATGGAGATTGGAGGGGAAGAAATTTGAGATCAATAGCAATCAGTGTTCGTCATGTCAACTTAGTTTTGTAAGTGTCACACTGACCGATTTCGGTTTTAGGGCAGAATTTACAGTATATGTTAAGAGATAATCAAAATAAACTTATAGTACACATATTTGTTTTAGACCATATAGACCCTTGGTAGACCATGTGACTGGGTGTTATTTTAGTACACACTACATTGTTAATTTGCATAAAATTTCGTCAGTATTGCACCAGTTTGCACTGCAAGTCATGTTATTGGGTGCTATCTGAACTCCGATTGGCAGGTACTCTGAAGGTGTTCCGGGCAAAGGAAATAGTAAGTGAAGGCAAGTGATGGTGAATGGTGGTAAGTAATGGCAAACGAGGCAAATGACTGGGTTGCCTGCCGAGTAGGCTACCTAAAACTCAACGGTCAAAAGAAAGAGCCGACAGGCAAGCTTGAGAGCAGGTGAAGTAGTGAGGAAGGAAGGGTGTGACTTGAATATATTGATGGCAGTAAATGGTGGGTGCGGCGGAAGGGGAAACCGGAAGTACACGAGTATTCAACATGTTTTCTTTAAACATGAGTTCGAGAAAATTATGTGTCTGAGGAGACTAAAAGGTGATCAAATGAATGTGAGCATGCCTTGTGAGCATACATCAAAATCCTGTTTCATTGTCTTCCAAAATTTACTATTCTGCTTTGCCTGTTGTCTCAACTATACTGTCCAATCTACCCTGATAATAGAGTCGTTTTGTCTTTCGCTCGTTCATGAGAAAATATTGAAAAGATCGTGTCGAAATCTTGTCGAGCATGCAGCATGCAAGTGAAGTTGCCGTGGGCTCGTAATATGTCAGCAGTTTTACCCAGTGCACAGCCAACAAGGGTTGATATACGATATGTTTTTCGCCGTAAGTTCGGTTGTGAGGCCGACGTTTCGAGTGTAAGCCCTTCATCAGAGCAGCCATAACCCGGCTGTGTCTTCTGCACATCTTCTAAAATTCAAGGGTTCGCTAAAACTTTCAAAGTATTACGCAGTATTTCTAATTTTGATAGTCGTCAATTGTGCTTCTTACATTCCATTATAATCTGACTCACATACTATCGAAACTTTAAAATCGTTTTGAACTATCATTTTTCCGATTCTGCAGATAAAAGTTGTGGTGTTACATTCTACTGAATAGATTGCGGTTTGTAGACAGACAGGCGGACATGAGACAGACAGGCGGACATGAGACAGACAGGCATTGTTATCTACTTTCCATAGGGGCTTTTCAGAGATAAGTTAATATAGATTACACTAATATTAAGATAAAATCTAATCTAATCTACGCTAATAAAAAAAAAATGATAAAAATATAATAATACTGAACTACTGTAAAGTAAATACCTGACTGAATACTTTAATAATTTATTTCTTACACCATTTTAAAATATAGTTTAAAACAAAGGATTACGGAGTCGATTTTTAAAAGTCGCATGTGTGTTTTTGGCAATAAATGGTTGGCTAAACTTCCTTTTAAGACTTTTTAAAATCAGTTTAAAATGAAATTCAGTTATTCATTTGATTAGATAAATATAATATGTAACTTAAGTTCACTTACGAAGCACCAAGGCATATAATTAGCGGTGCATGCATCGAATCGATGGTTAGACGAGAGTGCGCATGCTTTTCTGTTCTATTGGAAGATATTTAGACGTGATGTATTTCATATAATAGAGAGATTCAGCACTTTGTATACGTGAAACGGCAAACGGCAGGAACGATCTTGCGACTAAACTTTCTGTTGGTCTAGACTACATAGCAGTCCATTTTTCTCTGAAACTTCATACTTTCGGTTCTTTAGCGAAGATAGAGAATATTTAATATGAAGTCTTAGCAAGCGCTACTACATATAATTTTCTTTCTCATTTCCATTCCTGCCGTTTGCTGTTTAACGTATACGTGGTGCTAAATCTCTCTATTATCATTAGTTCAGAATCCACGGATTATTTCCAGCTGCAATGTCACAAAAACTGTGATCTATGATTCAATTGCGTGCTTTGGAGCAGGACGGGCGCTGACTCTCAACTGTTGGCGCCATACATGCAGTTATCAGGGTTGTTTCAAAAACTCAAAATTAAACAAACTATCATCATACCATTCAGTAATAATGGTTCAGTCAAACATGTTTGACCCGCCACAGTTAAAAAGCCGACTATTCGAGAAATTAGAAAGAGATTGGCGCACCGATGTAAAACTAGAACTAAAAAAGAGAGTGAGTTTGACGTCACTCAATCCGCAGAGTTTGTCGTTAATGTAAAAAGGATATCGCAAACTTTGTTAAGAAACTATTTGGTTTATGTTTTCTGCGTGATGTATAAACAACTTATATTGAGTCATTATTATTATAGTATATGAATCAATGCATGTATTATAATCGACATCAAACTAAAAGCACTTCAAATAGCATGCTGCAAAAAGTGCAGCTGTTATATATGTTAAAAAGCAAATCTTTTGAGGTGAGGAGAATAGATTCTCAATAAACTCATAAAGCTCCATTTTCGTACAAGAGGCCACTCAACCCAGATTGACCTTTAAGACAAATATGTTCCTAGTAAAACACGAATGCGTGGTACGATTCTTCCAAAAAGATCCCTTCGAATCAGTATCAGGTGATGTATTGCTGTTGCTTTATGCACGTGCCAGTTGGACAAAATCGTCAAGGCAGCCAATCATTCATTTACTGTTATAGGACATTGTTATGGAATATCATGCATATTGATATTATTAGTCTCATTTCAGTCATTCTGTCAGTTTGCTCTTTGCATAAAATTCAGACTGCATGACGAAGAAACTCAGCCGGAGTGTCAAACTCTTTCTCTGTTCGCTGTCGGCGGTGCGACACTGGAGAGAAAGACAGCGATTACGCAAGCAAAGAATCGAAAATAAAGAGTCTGAAATTCAGGCTATAGAAGAAGTTCGGCTCCGAAACTCGTTTTCCGTTTCTGCTTGAAATTACTACAAGTTACTAGTAGTTTAGAAAACACTAAATATTGATACTATAAACTTTCACATTCAACTGGCTGACAGAAAAACTAGCACAGTTGCTTTCATGCATTTTACATTTCTTGATTGAGAATGTGTCTAAACTGATTACTATTTCTTTTTCAAAAGTAAAATTATAGATGTTCAAAAGCTTCCAAGATATTTCGTTTTGAGTTTAACTCACTCACCGTCACTCACGCCGGCAAGTTCTTGTAATTTATCACTTGAATAACCGTGTCTTTTTTAATAGTAATACAGTCAATTTTTTATTTAGCATGATTCCTAATGAAACTTGAGCAGGTGTAACTTTTTTTCAGAATCTCAATTAACCTAAAATGTTCTTAAATGTGTTCTTTTTATTCTTTCGACCTTTTCGGGGCTGTTTAATTATGTGTCTATATAAAATGACTCAAATGCATTACTCTGGTAAAACTTGAGCTGATTCTGCCAGAATGAAATTGACAGCTGTATATACTAGAATCGATCGCCTATTTTCCAAATACACTAGCTGTACTCTCGCGATATTCTAGTACTAGCGACACTCAGTTTCGTTTTGAAAATTTATAGACATGGATGTTCCTTTCTGAAGTCTCAGCCTGTGGTGATTGTTCGTAGAACGTTCTTAAATTTTGGCCGTTTCTTAGCCTCAACGTTCTTAAAAAAACAGTTCTTATTAAAACAGAGTGTAGGCAGTGAAAATGATCTCAACTGACTGAGAGTAGAAGATCATAAGACCAATAGCAAGATATCTACAGAGGTACCTTTCAGAAAACGTCGCATCTGATAGCGGATTTTGTGAACATTTGTGTGTGTGAGATGATGCAGAAATACAATCTCGAAATTAACAGAAAAAGCCAACAACACCACCCTAGCTGCACTAGCGAATGTTTATGTTTCAGCTGCTCCCTATTCTTGTATTTGAACTGTAAACAACTTGTGCGGCGACCATGCAAATTGACAAAATATTATTGCTGTCAAGTATTCAGAGAAGAGATCTTCCAAACGGTAATTTTATACTTAATAGCTTAAAAAATTCCTTCGGGTATAAAACTATCTTCGAGTCTCAAATGTTTAGTAATTAAACCTCGGTGACCTTGCTGTCCAACCAAACACAATTTCGCTTGTTCTGACCGCTTACCCAATCAAGTTAACTGCCCCAAGCCGTGCAACTGGTATATTCCTTTTACTAAGAACCAAATCGACGAAGCTTTGTGTTAAGATTTAACCAAGAATCGTTCTTAAATTATTCTTGCTCCTATATGCTAATACGTAAAGCAAACATGAACACCTCATGTGATCTCATAACTGGTCTCCTAATGTTCTTTTAGAAAAAGAAATGCGTTAACCATATGACATATTTTGTCCTTTTTTGAGTCACCATGACTCTTGTGTCATCGGTGAACGGAGCGTGGGAAGAAATATTAAAATAATGGGGGATGCAACGGAAAATGATGGTCCCACGCATAATTTCAATTTCTTGCTAAAATTAGCCTTAGCAAGTAACTCCATGAAACACTTAGAATTGGTGTTTGGCTTTTTATAGCTAAGTATCCTATTCCTGGTTGACTTTTTGTGGTTAAATCTCTTGCAACATAATTGTGAAATGCAGACTGCACTGAACTGATATGCATGGCACGTAGATTAATATATGTAAGATTTCCCCTTGTTCTGCCAATTTTCGGTTATCTGCAGTTTGAAAACACCTTGTTTTAAAAGCTTGTTAAATCTGCTTCCTCATGCAGTTGTTAAACCTCTCTTTGTTGTGATATTCTTTGATTTTACAGCTACATAAGCCCAAGGGATAAAAAGGCGATTCCTGCCTCAAAATAGCAAAAACGAATGACTTTCTTAATGAGTGTTCTTCAGTGTTGAGTATCTTTTGCTTTAAGTAAAATGTTCAGAAGCTGCACAAAGCATTTCACAAAACAGCACCTGATCATCAGCAGGATTCCTAAATTGTGAGTGAACAAGTCTGCAATTGGTTTCGGCTCCATTAAATCCTAGACCAATTATAGAACATTTTATGGGGAGTCACCCACTATGAGAGCACAGTTACTGAAAAACAACTAAAATGAAAGGACACTCGGTCGTGAAATGCCTTTTTGCAAACTAGGGTTTTGGATCAAGGGCAGTTCTTCCTGTGTTTTGTGTCAGAGAGGAAGCATTGCTTTCCTTTGGGAGTTGGGTGAAGACACAAAAACGTGCAAGTACTTCCTGTATTTTGGGATCTAAGAGAGAAGGAGGGCGGAGGGATCTCGGCCAACTAGCTCTTGAATCTTGCTGATACTGGAGACTGGACGAATATAAGAGCACTGACTGTAAACGCATTAAAAACTTGCAAATCAGCTTCTAGATCTTGATTCTTGTTTATGCGAATCCCATATCTCAAGGATCTCCGAAATGTTAAGCCTTTTTGTACCGCAAAATCGCATCTAGAGTACCCAGGTTATGTTTGCATTTCTTGATTAGTGAACTTTATGGGAGTACTAGTTTTTAAACTGACAGTTTTTCTGCGTTTTCTAGTAAGGGTTAACGCTCAAAATGTCAGCTTTCTGACCAACCTAAATACAATACAATACAATACAATACCATAATTTTTATTAGTACCAGTAGTTACAATGTTTAAGAAAATAAAGAAGGAAAATATAACTGAATATGGTACAAGCTAACTGTAGTAGCCAGAGGCTAGTTAGCTGATTTATGTTTGTTGCGAAAAAAGGTCAAGAGAAAAGCCTCACGGTTACAATATCAACTCTGTGGTGTATATAGTTTATCAAACTGCACACTTGATTGTTAACTTTATATCCAACTCGCTGGAAGTTGACAGCAACTCCGACAGTTAAGTATAGTAACTATATTTACTGATTTCTGAATAAACACTTTCTGTTCAGAATAAAATTAATCCGTTAACTCTTTTCTTTGAGTTTGTTTGATTCGTACTGATCTGAATGCAGGATAAGCTGCTTTACAACGCAGTTAAAACAAAGAATCACAGTAAAGTGCTTATAGCTTCCTCACATTAGGCCGTGAATTGAGTATTCTGCATAATTCAAAGAAATATTTTTGAGCTACTAAGAAAAGTTGGGCGAATGTGTTGTTTTAAAATTTCCATTGAATGATCTATATACACTTCCTGTGCGCGTGATCGGCTGGGTCAAGCAAGCGCAACAAATCTTTGAAAGGGTGTTTGCAGTCATTTGCTATAAAAGGTTGAGTCTTTTTGGATTAAAACTTAAACGCGATGTTTTTGTAAACTAGAATAATAAGGTATGAGCTTGCCACGTTCTTCTGAAGAATCTACATTATTTAAGTGCTCGAGTTCGAACAGCGAAGTCAGAGAACTAATTTAATAAAATACAATTAACTGAATACCAATAATTTCATAGTATTGTATGTATCCTTTCTTGCATGTTTTGTCACTTTCAAAATAATAGTTAGATGTCGACCAGTGCCTGACCGTGGAACAAAGAAAATGTAGTACTCGGAGTTGCCTTTAAATAAATTTCTTTTTGAACATTTTTACTGATAAATTCAACCAGTTTTTATAGAAGAATTAAACAAATTACCATCAAACATCAACATGATATCGTGACCTGAACTTAGCACCACATGTTTCAAATACTGTTAAAACACGTTTATAGTACTATCTTAAACTGACCCTTTTAACTCCCCGCTGTTTCTACGGTGTTTTGGTAAATATATATCAGTAATATGTCCGATATAGCTACAGATATTCTAAAATAACAAAACTTACCACTCCAGCTAACAACGAGTATCCAAGCGCTCTGAGCAGAAGCAAAATCTCTCTTCAAGTTACGGTCGAATTGATAATCTATAAGGAATCATTAGTGCATCGATCAGTGCCGGATCAAAGTGGGTGGGTTTCCTGTTTCTAAACATTAACAACGATATCAAACGTGCTGGATCGCTTGTTGGTTGTATACTGTTTAGTCAGTTCTAAGTTATTCTCAACACACTTTCAAGACAACAAGCTCCAATATAATATAAACCAACCCATGCACAACGACTTTCACCTTGTTTCACACCTGAGCTAGCCAGAGGCAAAACCGAAAGCAAATACTTGTCGGTTAAGTCCGGCAAATGATGAACTGCTTGAAGCAGTTTGGTATTTTTAGCTCAAGCTCTACAGACGAAAACACACTAGGAATAAGCGATTTCACGAATTAAAAGCACGTAGAATACATTCTTACCCAAAGAAGACACTTTTCAATTAGACTTACAAATCGAAACGTGGCCGGTTGGGACGCAAGCGTATAGTTATATGCGTGAGTGACGTACCGCGGCAGAACACCATTAAAAGTCGGAGAGTCACGAACTGAAAACTAGGCGAGAAACCGGCATAAAGTGAAAATCTGCTGCAGCGAGGACGTTTTGCATTTAGGAGTGACAAATTTCAGAGTGATAACGCTCTTCTGAAAAAGTCATGCAGAAAGTCACAGCATGATAGTTATACACGTGTTATTGTCATTCACGCGCATCTTGATAAAAATATCTAACGGCATTCTGGTGGTTATAGTTAAACAACTTCCTGCAGTTTTTCTTGAAGATCACGAGATAGAAAAAAGTTCAGCACAGCAACTGCACTGTGCCACATCGAACTAAAATATACAAATTTGGAGTTAGTATTTTAGTATTTATTGACTCAGGAAAAATACTTACGTAAAATATTATGTTACTGTTGGAGCCACGCTTACTAATAGTAATAATCGTGTTATGTGTGATTATAGCAAAAACATGGGGGAAATGATAAAAGTAATGTTTTAATGATAATGCAGATATCAGAAACAAAATAGAAACCGAAGTGAAACTGCTCTAGCTGGCACTAACCTCAGTTTTCGTCATGTAGTACGTATCAGTATATTTTTACTATTTAGGATTTTAGGATTTGTCGACAAAAACACCTTTCACATCCGTTCAACTGGGAGTTTTTTCTTTGAAGTCCTTGCTCTAGGAACAAGGAGTAGCAGATTTCTTCAGCCGTTTAAAAGTTCTTCCCGTGCAGAGACTGGAGTCACCAATTTTCTCGCCAACTGACCACCCGAATCAGCTTTAGGGATGATGCGAATCACAAAATATGTCGGGCGCAAATTCGTCACAGAACACAGATATATTGCTCGACTACGAAATCAGCTCTATATTTCGAATAAATTATAATTAATAATGTCTTATGAGTAGCTTACTGACATCAACATTCACTTTTCGCTGCAGTATAGTTCTTTTTAGTTTTGTCTTTACTGATACGAATGGTGCCACATATAAGGTATCGTCTAACAAGGGTTGTTTACTTCTAGTAGCGAGTTGGGGTTGTTCCTGTTTGCAAATCAAACAATTTGAACAAAGAGGGACAAAATCGGGTAATTGACAAACATGAAATAACAAACCAACCTCGATGAAAATCTCGAACCGAATCTTTCAGAACTCTGAGAAAGAAACCTTTGCTTGATAATCGCCTTTCCACACTGGCTGCCAATGAATATTTTATCTTTGATCACAACTCGCCTTTGTCTAGTAAGACCGATAATTTAATCAGCGACAATGCAAATTGCATCAAGGTAACTTTGGATATTGGCCTAAGCTATTTTGATTTGTGAACGAGTCATTGAGCTTTTGGGCCTGTTTTTATCGCGTGTGTTTAATCATAACTGAATGTCAGTTTTTTTATCCTCGTGGCTATCTCTTATTATAGTCTTCTAAGGTAAGTTTTATTTAAGAAATAACACTGCCGGCTATAAGCCTATATAATCAGCAAAAATAAATCGTATGAGATATACAAGGATATAGACTTAGCTGGAATTAAAAGATTTCACAAGCGGTTGCTGAATTTCGTCCATCACTCTTGACTCGGTTTGACAGCTGCGATCTTCACCTTGGGCCGAATTTATCAACGAACTTTTCTTAATAAGAAGAACCAGATAAGGTTTTGGGAAATCCAGTCTAAAATTGTTCTTAAATTGTTCTTATTCTATATATAAGGAAAACACAACCGGCTACAGCAAAACGACATAAGAACTTAGCGAGAGATTTTTCTTATAAATTTGTTTTCGAAAATTAGGTAAAGTTAAGCTTCAGTATTCTTATAAAGATTGCTGATTAAAGGTGAAAGGTTCTTTCGACGAAAATGAATTGCAATTTTTTCATTACTTCAATCTCCCACGTATAAATTGATTTTAAAAGTGATATAAACAGCCGAAAACTGGAAATAGGTTAATTGAATCATATACGTTTAGATTTAGAAAACGAAAAACATATGGCTGCCCGATCCTTCAGTTCCCGGTTTCAGTTTTACACATTTCAGCACGTTTTAAACACTACACGACCTTTTTATTAAACAACATACCTGATTACAGCTATAGTACATGTTCATATTCAGTTTTTATAAATAAAGCCGAGGATGAACCTGAATGCTTGGCAAATTGAACTTATAAAGTTTGTTCCTACGAAAAAAGCGTGTAGTTCGCATAATGTGTATAGTCTGTGGCTGCAATCAAAACAGTTTTAGAATGAATTTGCAGAAATGAACAACGAGCCTTGCCCAAAACTAACTGATTATTCTTTTATCAAAAAAATGAATAGAATTTGCGAATATGCTGTACACTTTATTGATCTTTATCCGTCTTTTTATAAGATTCAATGCATATGTCTTTGCTATAGAGATGATGTATGACTTTATTTTGTTTGTTCCGGCTCACCATTTTGGGCCGCTTACATATGGTTATCTGTGAATCACTCCAAACGTGAAGTAGTTTGGTTTCATCGTGGCTGTCCGCACGACGGTCAGTAAACCAAAATCTTGAGTAGTTACACACAGTTTAAGTATCCACTTGGCACTCGCGTGTTGCTTGAATAAAGCATGATTTATGCAATATATTGGTACATTTTCATCTGCATGTTGATCCCTGCTAATGGGGCTTTATCACGAATTGTGTGTTTATCGAAAAATTGACGTTAGCCCATTTTAAATGTCAGAAATGAAAAGAGCAAGGCGAAATTGGGAAGCATCGAAAATTTGGGGGATTTATCTCATAAACTGCGACATTGGCGAACTTGGACGTCCACACGAAATTCACATTTTCTTCTCTCTTAAAATGTCTGTTTTTCCGAATTAAAAACTTCGCCAATGTCGCAGTTCTTCAGATAGATCCCCGAAACTTTCGCGGCTTAACAAGTTCGACTTACTCTTTCCATTTCTATTGTTTAAAAAACTTGCTAACTAAAAATTGAAGTTTCAGGTTTGGATATACAATTCGTGATGAAGGTCTCTAAAGGTCGGATACGTGCATTCACTTCATAGGGAGATAGCCGTTTAGCACTCTCTTATTTTTGATCCAACACTAAACTTTCTTAATGTTTAAGACATTTCTGCAGTCTCAAAACAGTTCTTCAGTAAAGCATTGTTGTCATTTTTCAGGTTTGAAAACAAGGTGTACTGCTATAAATCTCCCCCGCGCACGCAAAACTGACGAAATCAATTTACGGCCCACAGTCATCATGACGTATACTAGGTGATTACAGTACAATATTGATTGCAAGTTGGAGTTGAACAAAGGTTAATTGATTCTAAACATGAACTTGACATTTTCGATATATTGTACAAAATTCTTCATTATGTAACAACGTCAACAACCGCGTTTTGAAAATTATTGTCAGGAATTTATCATTTTTGCTGAAGCAAAGAGAAAAAAACGAATGAAAGTATTTCAAATCGCATTCTTACATTCTAATAAACAGTTCTTATAAAATCGAAATAAGGAGTGTAGGTGACATTTTGCAGTAAAATGAGACTAAAGAAACTACTAATCTCTCCTTTCTGCAAGTTTGGTTGATAGAAGTTGCTGATCAACAAATTGCTGAAATGTCTTGTTCGATTTAATCGGTAATCCGTGCTGTCAAAGAATAATACGGATGAACTGAGCACGAAAAATACTTTCATAAACTTGAGCCGTACCAAAATACATGCTACTCGAATAGCCTCCACGCAGTCTATTATCCTTCTTCCCCGCGAGAGGTCTCTCCCTCGGAGAAACTAGTTTAGAAGAACTAGAAGGAGAAGGAGAAGGAGAAGGAGAAGGAGAAGGAGAAGGAGAAAGAAGATTGAAGATTAAGAAGTATAGAAGAAGAAGAAAAAGAAGACGAAGAAAAACAAGAAAAAGAAGATTTAAGTGAAGAAGAAGGAGACTGAGACAAGAACAGAAAAGGGAATGAGAACGAGGAGAATAAGAAAAGCAAGAACTTGAAGAAGGTTAATGACAAGAAGAACAGCAACCAGATAAACAAAACAACAAAACAACAACAAGAAATTTAAGGTACCAGACTTACCTTTTATCAGTCAAATACCCCAAAAAAAATTTGTTAGCCTTTCAAATTGCTAAACATTTAAGCTACCGAAATGTGAAAATTTGAATGCAAAATATTTTTTCGTTCTCCAGATACAGCGGAAAACGTTTAAAATGTCTTGATCCCGAAAGCTTTCAATGTGTTTACATTAAAAGTGTGTGTTTCCGGTGTTGACACAAGAATGAAAACATAGCTAATCGGTCGCTTCAGTCGAAACAGCTTGGCGAGAAGTGAGATGACTGTGCATGTGAAGTTGTAGTTTTTGTGGCAAGCGGATTCTTAAAAAAATTTATTAGTTTCGGGTTGAAATGCCGATAAGAAGAATAGAAATTGTCCTTGGGTTAGGAGTACATCAAGGGAAAAAAAGAAGAAAACTTCATTTGGATTCAATTTTTCCGCGAACAAAGATCTCGCAGCGTCAGACCAAGTATCGGGATTTGACCAGGATCACGAGATAGTACCTGCCGGCCGTGCTAATAAAAAAAAGATCGGCCAATTGAGCAACGAGAAAACAGGAAAACTTACTGACAACAAGGCAAAGCAACTCACCATTGTGTCGACAGAAAATCTATAGGAAGGCTTCGATGACTCGGTTGTTTGCAGACAATGTGGCGATACAAGAGATCGAATTATTTTTGTTATCATAAGAATTGTTCTCTCGAAATATATATTACTTTCAAAAAAAACCCAAGATCTACTTTTATTTTCCAAATTAATTGAAAGATCTTACCAGAACTAAATAGGCCCAGTTGAAATACTGGACCCACCGGATTCTCTGTGACATTC
>JAOEHT020604918.1:0-15786 GCA_025448195.2 Parazoanthus atlanticus | reverse complement strand
AAAAACCCGCTTATTTCTATACATTTTGAAAATGTATCTGAGAACCGCTACTAAAATTTGAAGGGAATTGTGTAATTTGACATTGAATTAGTAAATTGGTGATTCTAGTCAGTAATTTCAATTGAATACTGTAGAATATTTAGGTAACCAGGACCAAGTATCGTTCCATTTAGGTTCCGAAATTACAGATGTGATTCAGTCAACCACTGGCAAATGAATTTAAACTGGCAAAGAATAGCTGCATAACGCAGTCTGAACTCGGGCCTTAACGATCCCCCCCCCCCCGTCCACAAAGAAAACTATATTCAACGTTCCAAGGAACCCCTTGCCATGGCTTCCGAAATTTACGGATTTTGTACAAACCTTATATTGTGCCATCACTACACTGAAGAAAACTGGTATTAAAACAAAGTTACAAAATCACAAATTCAAGAGATCAGTTCGCGGTTCAATTTGAGTGTTTATGATGCATGGATACACTTTCTTTACATATTTTATATAACTGCTTTGTTCGAAAAATCTGCAAGCTCAGCTACCCGAAACGCCAAGAGAGAAAAGAGTCCAAGCTGAAAAAATTCACCAATGAGAAGTTCTTTGATCCACAGCAAACACACTCCGCCGACCGAGCTGGAACCGCATTGGCGGGTCCGCTCTTGGGCGGCAAGCTTTGCAGTTTAAACCTTGATATTCCGATTCTATCGATGTTCGGGTAATTTCTGCGATGTTAACAGTTGCCATGGAAACACTGGT
The DNA here is from genome assembly GCA_025448195.2 of Parazoanthus atlanticus. Classification (NCBI taxonomy): domain Eukaryota; kingdom Metazoa; phylum Cnidaria; class Anthozoa; order Zoantharia; family Parazoanthidae; genus Parazoanthus; species Parazoanthus atlanticus. The sequence goes on along the minus strand of JAOEHT020604918.1, from coordinate 15,036 downwards.
TAAATTTTTATTTAAAGCAAACGCAATGACATCCAACTTACCAGTTACTCAGTATCAATAATAGGAAATATATAAGACTTTCTTGTGAATTGATATCAGATAAGATTAAAGGGATTTCCTGATTATATAAGTAGACTGTGTCAAACCAAAATCCAAAAATCAATTGGTAAAGTCAGTTTCTGACATTTTGTGTTCAAAAACAATACACTAACTATCAAACATCGCCGTTTTTCCAGATTCCCTTCATCACAAAGTTTTTCGCGTTCTGTTACCGTTTCAGTACAATTTCTTTTTGTCTTTTTCGCTCGTATCGCTACGTGAAATCAAGCACAGAATCGCATCCAATTTGTATCGTGATTTAAATAATACTATCACGTATAACTTCTGCTACCGTTACTAAAATCAATCGTAAGAGAAAATAAGTTTCTCAGCGTTTCCACGTCCACGGAAATCGTGGGCAAGATAAGTGATCATTACCAAACTGTTGGAAGACATTATTTGTCATTTCGACTGCGTCCACAACACGCAGAAAATTTGCATACGCTGTGATTCCGGTCTTCGAATTGCGCTAATGAGTATACGAAAACGAGATAGTAGTACACGGTGTGTTAATTATCTAAAGTGTGTACCATTGTCAGATTTTAATATTTCCGGAAAACCTACGAGTTACTTTCTCTTTTTCGTGCACGTTTAAGAAAGGTAAGAAAAATTAAAACAAATTATAACCAACTGGCATAATAATAATAATAACAACAACAACTTAATGTTTTTATGTATTGACCTCCAAGTCTGGACTCTGGAGTAGCTCATTTTCGGACTGTTGTGTCGCGACAAAAAGGCAAACGCTGTCATCTCGTTTGGCAAACAACGGGAATTAAGTTTACACAAAGGAAAGTCCATATCTGTTTAATTACTTTCCACGACAAGGCTAAACATATTTCATTGTTCAGCTACAAGCTTTAGTTTTGATTGGCTACTTAATATCATAAGAGGAGACAGTTTTTAAGAGTAGCTCCTTGGTCGAGGCTTTATTGATGATTAAAGTCAGAAATGTCAGTCACTAAAGTCTAAACAGATTAAAAATTATGCTTTGACGCAAAAAGAAAAGTATCGTCTCATTGGACGGAATTCATTAATCTTCTACATGTAAACGGGCTCAGGCTATGCTGGAAAGTAAAGTATGATCGGTACAAAGTGGAACAGCAAGGTACGTAAAATTTAAAGTCGGAATACTTGCTTTGACGAAAAAATCTAGGTACAGAAGTAGTTTTTGTGAACAGCTGTGCATGTTGATGAAATCCAAAATCCAAAAAAAGCCATGGAGACTTCTACTTTCCCCGTTATAATTCAAATAATTATAATATATTTGTTTTACACCGCCTTCTAGGCGACCATCAACCGGTCAGTTTTATTAACACAACATTTTCTCTAGGCCGCATAAGAACAAATGTGGCTTAATATTTAGTTCGTTTTTTAAGTTTGAAATTAATCAAGTACAGAATTAACCACTGTATAACAGAGTATCTGCTGAAAATACGTTAAATTACTGACCAAAAGGCGCGAGTATTGGCACCTTTCAAACCTAATGACCTGTAAAAAATGGAGCAGAAACGAAGAACAAACTAAAAAGTGTATTGCAGTGAAAACACAGCCGGCGTATTGTTCGCACTTCTAGTGAAGCCTTCAAGTTTGTTTTTATTCGAAATTTGTTCAACTTCGCCTTTACTGGCCGTACTTATGTAGCCTATAAAAAAAATTGAAATTTCTTTTCTAACGAGAGCGTAACAAAGCACCCAAGCTACGTGAATCAAACATTTTTGTTAGATCTCCACCAACCAACTTGTTATTTCACATATTCAGTCTGATTCGAAACAATCTATGTTAACATAAACTAACAAATTGTCGAGACACTTACACGTTAAAAAAAATCGATTTTTCGACTGTTCATTTGATTAATACACGACCTTCGACTTGTTTTCTGACAAACAAAACTATTAGTATTACGACGAAGGCAATTTGAATTTCAAAAAGTATAAGGACAGCGTGCTTGTTGCTTATGAGCACTTATAATTTCCGTTGTGCATGCATGTCTTCTAAAATGCGAAGTTGTTTGATTTTATTATTAATAGCGGATCTTGGCACGTTGATTGAAATTTTTGCTTCAATGTCGGTTGCCGTGTGTTCCAACTCTGCATGTTGGATCACTTTCTCGTGCCAAAACCCGACGGTATTTAGGAACTAGCAAATTACCGAAAGACACTGTCACGAGAATGACTCGAAAAGTATTATAGCTAACTGAGAGATCAGGAAATAAATTAGGAAATAGATGATTTCAACAAAAGGTAAAAAAAGACTGCTCTACAAAGACATATGCTGGAAAAACAAGCGCAGTACGACATTGCAAACGCAAACTGAATGCCTGGCCTGAAGGAGGAGATCTCTGCTCTAAGCTGTTTTTTTGAAAAAGAGTCACATTTAAAAGAAAAAAATAATATCAATAAAAACAATCAGATTTTCATTCGACAAGTACTGCGCTACATAAATGAGAAAAAAAATCCAATTGGAGGAAGGCTTGTATATGCAGTAATTTATTCGATCGCATGTTCAGCACATTGCTCGAGTTTTCAAGTGACTAAATTTGTTCTTATTCTTTTATATTTTATATATTACTGGATATTTTATCTTCATTCCTTGCCGTACTTTGGAACTCCTTACTGATCACCTCTTTTAAAGCTACGTTAAAAAAACTATACTGTATTATTGATTTATTTTAACTTTTTTATGTTACATAAATCGTAAACGCATAGGAACGTTTTATCTGCGTAAAAACGGACATTATTATTACTTTGATACATAAGTTTGTTATAGAAGCAAACTGCTGTTATGATATATTGACAGTTCCCATTTTATGGTTTTGCTGGTTTCGTCGCCATACGATACAATAGAAAAAGCTACAAATGACCCCCAATAACTCAAACGGCTTTAAAGGAAAAAGAGAAACAAATTTAAATTATCGGAACTTCGCTTTATCGAGGGTAAATTAGTTAGAAAATAACTTGAAGGGAGAATGAATTTAGTTCGTCTTATCGGGAGTTTCGTTAATCGAGGGTTCGATAAATCGATAGTTAAGTGTATCTTTCTTTTAGTACTGGCTTTATCGACAATGGAAATGCAATAAAAACAGCTCTACTTAAATAAATAAATGCACTACTTTCATAACTTGCCTCAGTGACCATAAACAAGAACTTCAAGTCGAGGTCAAGTTCCAGGGTCTCACACATTTGCTGTATTTCTGTCTTTCTTGCCGCTCGACTCAAAGTTTTTTGTTCATAGCCACTGGGGCGCATTATGAAAGTGGTCTATAGTATGTGTATTCTGAACTTTTCTTTTAGGAGAAGAGGAAATGAAACACTCAACAACTGCCAACAACACTATGACAGCTACCAACCGCACAGCTTGGGATTATCAGGAGATAATGGCATGGAGCGTTACAAACGGAGTCGTGGCCTTCGCCGTCATCTTGGGCAATTCGTTAACCCTGGCAGCTTTCTGCAAGAATCGCCGGCTGTTGCACATGCGCACAAACTACTTTCTACTCAGCTTATGCGTGGCAGATATGATGGTGGGCTCAGTATCAATACCGCTGACAATCTACGAACAGTTTGCCTACTTTACGGCGGTAATACGGCTTCCCAGGTTCATCCATCCGCTGTCTCTGTCTGTGGATATCTTTAGTGGGTTCGCTTCGACCTTTGCCTTGGCGCTGATCGCACTGGAGCGAGTGTATTGCGTATACCGCCCCCACAAGCACAGAGCCACGACCCAATACGTCTACTACGCTTTGATCGCGAGCGTTTGGATTCTGTCAGGCCTGTTAGCCACACTGCGACTCCTTCAAGTCTTTAAAGTGCTGGAGATGGACGTGTTTTTCTTCACAATGTTTTCTCTACTTATTGGTTCGCTCCTAATAATCGTGCTGGGTTACCTGTGTGTTTGGCGCAAGGTCAGACGCCGTACTCTATGTCACTTTCACCACAGGTTGACCATTCAAGAAAGGAAAATAGCCGTCACACTTATCATCATAACGGCGACCTTCATGGTCACGTGGCTACCCTTCCACGTCATCAACATTATCGGGTATTTCTCAGCTAAAACAATATCGGCGGCCCCCTTCACCGTCATTCAGCTCATGAAGATATTGCATTTCAGCAACTCTTTGGCCAACCCGATCATTTACACGTTCAGAATAAGGGACTTCCGCAGAACACTGGCTTCGTTCGTTTGCAGGAAACAGTACAAGCTGTCCGACTGAGGGCGTGTGGGACGTGTGCAGACAGCTTTATAATTTAGATCTACCAGCCAATGGCTTTTCAAGAAGTGTCTGACCTATGACCCAACGACCTAGATCTAACAGCCGATGGCTCCTCAAGACGTGTCTGACCTCTGACCTAGATCTATAATCCAACGGCTCTTCAAGAAGGGTCTGACCTAATGACCTAGATCTTACAGCCAATGGCTCTTCAAAAAGTGCCTGACTTTTTAACTAACGATGTAGATCTACAATGTAACATCCGGTGGCTCTTCAAGAAATATATGACCTAATGACGTAGATCTAACAGTCAATGGCTCTTCAGGAACTGCCTGACCTCTGACCTAATGACGAAAAACTTACAGCCAATGGCTGTTCAACAAATGTTTGATCTCTGACCTAATATAGTAGATCTATCTAAAAAGCCAATGACTCAGACACAAGAACGTGTAACTCACCTGTCCAATGGCACTTGCAAGACTGAATGTCAGCACGTTCACCAGTAGGAAGGGAAATCTTTCACAGAAAGCAGCAAACTTGAAAATTTCACCGGTAGTGAGTAAACCTTGAAAGCAAACATAATTAATTCGTGATTGATCGGCCTGCTGATGCCTCTCGTTGTTTTTTCTTTGTTTTTCTTTCATTTGAACAACAGAAAAGAAAAAAACCAAACAGACAAAACAACGAGAGCCGTTTATAAGCTGCTACCTTCTGTTTCCGGTACAAGCAAAATGCAAAAGGAAAAAAAGATAAGAAAAACCCCACAGACGACTAAAGATAGGGTAAAAGCCCACAAACAACGAGAGGCATTCAGAAACTCTGGTTAAACTTATTAACGTCCTAACATTCGGATCAGTTGCAAGAAGAACAAAACTGTACACATACAATGCAGTGGTTTTTCCCCTGTACATTTCGTAAAAGAAGTGTTTTGAAGTATTCTACAGGTCTCATTGTACTCTATTCAATAGGCTATAAATTAAAAGTACAAATATTTCGTACATTGAGCCGAGCCTGTGTAAACAAATGTCTTGTTATCCTCACCCACCTGTTTTAAAAATGAAAACCCGCAAATGTATCTATTCATCAATGTTGAAGTGTTTAAGGCACCTTACGTTTCTCAAATTGCCAATGAGTTGAAAGTTTCTATATTACCCAAAAACCATGCATGATGTAGGATTCTCTGTCTTGCTGGGTGTATGATATTTAAGCCTTATAAAGAGGCTGTGAGTGTCCCCAGATTTATTCAGTCAACTATTTATCAATCAAAATCAAACTACTCACTAATTCCTAGAATTCCAATGGACCAAAGGTTCATGTTAAACATCATGTGATGTGATAGGACATGATGCTCGGCACGCATTCTCTCCTGGACAGCACCGGTCAGCCCATCGCATGTCAGAGACACAAGCTGTTGTAAAAACAACAATCAACATCCATAAGTAAATCACTTGTGTTATTTTGCTTATTGCACATGTAAACAACAACACAGTCTTGATTTGAAAATTATTCAATATTAAAGGGGTCAGCACTGACAATATTATCAGGTCAGGTTTAGCAAGCTTGACTGATCGTTTCAAAATGAATTTAGTAACTACAAAACTGTTTTGGCCAGACTGGCCCCGCTTACGAATTAGAATTGGTCAGTTCTGCTGTCCTAGCTGGCAGAGTGGTGACTGAATTTGGTATGTTGGGAATCTGAGACAATAATATGCATTGTGCACATGCCTTGATGTCCATTAGATTTGTAACTTTGTCCAAGCATTTCACTACATGTATCTACAGTTGGAATCGGTGTATATTCAGGGTTGGTACTCTTTTGACCTTCTGAAATTCCATGTCTTTCCATGACTTTTTCCATGACCTAATTTCAACCATCGGTTTTTTGGTGATACCAAAACTTTTCTCAATTTGAGCCTTTTTTCAGCTCAGTAACCCAGTTCATGACAGAAAATAGGTAGTCCTTAGGAGATAAAGCTATTTATTTTCCCATAACTGATCTCATGGGAATCTAGCTTTCTGTAAGTAAATTGAGTCAAATTTCTGTTTTCTTCTGGCTTATAACAGTAAACTGACCCATGTTTTACCACTGACAGTAATTTTCATTTTCCACAACCCAGATAAACAATTCTGTAACTTTCCAGGTTTTCCATGACCCGTACAAACCCTGATATTTCAGTTACTGATCACTGGACAGAACCAAGCCAAAGACCCAAGAAAAGAAATCAAATTATGTTTATTTGTTACTCTGTCCAAGGTTCTGACTATCTACAGTGTATGTTATTATTTTAGTCATGAAAATTGTATGTTTTTCTTTCATACATCACCAAAGCCATTTTCTGACCTTTCTGTCCACACTGCCTAAAATTAAACATTGTCTGTACATGTCCAACTGTTGGTCTCTTTCTATATAACTTTACACAATCTATTGCTTCTGCAGCTTGTTCTGTTTCTGAGGACATTTCTAATTAATGTGACTTCAGAAAAAAGAAATGCTGCAAAACGTAGACATTGATCTGTGACATCAACCTAATATCCTCCTCTAGTGTTTATACATACCAATAGTAGTTCTCCCAGTCCAAATAGATGATCATCTGCAGTTGTAGCACTCTTTCCTTTCTATAACAACAAAATAATGAATATTAATGGGAGATCTACACATTCGACAGCTAAGGTTTGCTGCAAGGGTAAAAACAGCTTACCATGATATATACCAGGGCATCACTAGGGGTTCTTCGGGTGCGAACTTACCCCCTTTCTAATCCCAGATAGTAGGAAATTCTTCTCAAGTCACTAGAAAATGCATAGATCTTTAGTATTCAAACATTTTCTGTGGCAGTGCACACTTCTCAGATCCACTAAAGATCGGCCCTTTGACCCTCAAAAATTCAAATCCCCTTTCAAAAATTCTGGTAAACATTGCATATTACCCCTGTATGATATACAGTGTGCATGTACTGTAAGTATACATGTAGTGGTCAACAAGGACGGTAGTGATGGGGTCAGGTTGGAGGATGGAGGTTGGAGAGGTTGGAATCAGTTAAGTTAACACCCAGTAATTAAGGGAACAGGGGCAGGGGGGATGGGGGGTACTCATCTCGCCAAGGTACAGTATATGAGCCACCCCTGGAAGCCTTCAAATGCTGACCCTATTTCAGACCCAAAAAAGCTATTTTCTACACCCCATTTCACAGCAAGCTGGAAAAATCAATACCCTACATTGTACTTGAATTTGTGACCAAATCTCAAAGTAATTAAAAGAAATATCTATGGTCCACAGATTTTTCACAAAAGTGATAACTTTATACCCTTTTTCAGACTACAGCTAATCAGGCAAAATGTATGACTAGTACTCTATCACACCAGTAAGAGCAGAAATACAGTACAGAGTGTGTAGTCCAATGAGGATCAGGTAAGGAGATGAGAACGAAGGGAGATGGTCAAATTATAATATTCAAAAGTGCTTACTGTACAAGTGCAACATTAAAAATTGTATACCTCTGGAAAAATTGGAACATCTCAGAATGTTACATTCACCACAAACTTTGAAACCCCAAATGTTATTTTCAATGCATGAAAAGTAGTGATTTTATCAACTGCGGCAAAATTTTTGCTACATATATGTGTCAGAAAAACTGGTTTATATAAATCAAACCCCCTGTACATTGTTCAAAATTAACAGTTGCCCCTTTGCCCATGGCAAGTAGAATTTTGAACGGGCAAACAAACATATTAGTTGCCCAGTGGGGCAACCAGAATTTGTACACTTTGAGTGAACTACTGAGATCCTAGAACTTCTACTGTAAAACAATTCGGCAAAATTATACAGTTTCAGATGCAAATAGACACCTAGCCCTGCTGCCCCAAACAGTCCAGGTTCGAGTGTTAGAAAAACAGTGCTGTGATCACTCGTGCACGCAATTCCCATTCTGAGCCCACATTTTAACTGAACAGCAGTGCTGCATAAGCAGACGACCAATCAAATCCTGATATTGTTTTCAATAGCTAATCAGAACTAATTTTGGTCACACTTTGCCACAGCGCATTACTCTTCTGTGCCAAGACTGTACACAACATTGATTCTTGCTAAAAACAGTCTAAAATTGTTTTCTTCCCTTCTATGTTTTAATTTATGATTAACTCAAAGTTATTCTGAAAACAAATGACTAGCTCTGACAACAAATTATTCTGTGAAGGCTTGAAGATTGAAGCAAAACAAAGAATGAATCGAACTTCACTGGAGTCGACAATCATGAACACTCGTCACTCAATTCATTTCAGTTATAAAATAAGGAAATTTGAACTCGATTTTATAGAAGATGTTTAGCGAGGCTACTTCAAGCTCCGTGAAAATCAAGACTAGAGCTATTCGCCTAAAATGTGTGCGGGAGTTGAAATCCATTACAGGAGTGCTTGAAAGCGAGAAGCAATATACATGTATATCATGCAGATCTAGAGCAAACTTTTTCAACTTATTACATTAAGATTTACATCACTAACAGTACGTATCACAAACTCACAATTCTCATATGGGACTGAATCTCCTTATTAGATTTCTTCTGTCTATGACATCTCTTGCTTTAGCAAATTTAGGCATTTTCTGGCAGTTTTGTGGGAGTGTCACATTTTCTCTCACGTACAAGTCACGATTTTTTTTTTTTTCACATCTTAAAAGTTCGACTTAGACTGTATACACGAGTAAAATTAAATATGGTATTAACCAAAGTGCACTTGTTAGAAATAATGCTGTATTATCAGTTGGTACTGATTAAAATAATGTACATTTATCAGTTGACAGTTTGTTTGTCAGTTTATTTCCCTTTTCATCACCCCAAAATGCTTCAGTTAACCCTTCCAATTTATCAACATATCATGTATTGTACCTTAACCACGGAAAACAATTAATAAGACGGGCAAGTCAAAATTCTCATGGGTAACTGAAAATTCAAATCTACTTGCCCTTTGGACAACTTACTGAAAATCCTTACATTCGAACACTGCTGTAGCACGGAGAGGATTCAGTGTCTAATTAAACAAAACTTTATATTTACTGATTTGCAACCAGTCTTTCTTAAATTACTTCAGTGAAGTTGTTAACACTAGCTATATACAGTATATACATATATAGGGAACTTTAAGCAACTAGGATGCAAATGTCATGATAAAAATAGCTCCTGGAATTTTAACTTCCTATTTTCCCTTTTTTGGTTTGTATAATTCTTTCATTTCCTTTTTGCTTGTGTGAAGGTGCACAAGCTTTAAAAATTAGCTTTACTTTTGAAGCAGCATGAACACTGAAATGGTTTGTATTCTGCTGCTCCCATCCTCTGTAAAACCATAAAATTGAGCTTTTTACATTCTGTTTTCTAAATAAGATGGAAAGGTGACCAGTTGGTTACATCCCCACGTTATTGTGTTCTGTAATTTAATTAAGCCTACTGCTTTGTAAATATTCTTGATGACATTCTCATCCCTATTGGTTAATAAGCTCTCTATTGCAAATATCTCAGTGCCAGTTTTTACATCAGATACTTACATCTTTGTAAAGAAAAAGAGCCACTCCAATCACAATCAGCAGAACACAAAGATATTTTGCAAGAGGATATCTCTTCCTTGCCAGCAGAACACCAAGGATCATAACTACAATATTGAAATTTAGTTATTAAAAGAAGATTTATCAGGATCATACATAAACAAAAGGCTTACTGTATTCGACGAAATGAAATGAAACAAAACAAAATAAGCCTTATAAAAACTTACTGTATTTTGTTGTTTATTAAACTCTCGTTTCGCAAAATACAGTTTTATAAGGCTCATTTCATTTCATTTTGTTTCATTTCATTTCATTTCGTTTTGTTTTGTTTTGTTTCGCCAAATACAGTAAGCAAAACAAAATAGGTCAGAGTTGCTTAGTGTTCTTTTTCTAAATACAGGAAGTACTGATTACATGATCGTATAACTGATCAATTTGAACAGTCAACAAATTCTAATCTAGCTACTGTAAGCTACCACAGACTGAAGTTAATTTATTGAACATTGTTTAATAGCACATGTATAACAGGTTTTCTCCAATAATTATGCCCACAAAAAAATAGAAAAATAAATGTGGGTATCATTGAGCTCATACTTTTTCAATAATATGATGATTTTTTTACAAATTTAATGAGTTACTAAATTCTCATTTCTTGCCACCACACTTCCCATTGATGATCAATTACCCTATTCTCAAAACTAATCAATTTCTTTTGCACTGATACTGTAAGGAGAAGATAGATGTTGATAAACTTAGTGGGAGAGAAAGGATTAAAGTTCTTGCTTACCCGGTATAGGCTTGCAGGATTTCCCTAAGACCTACAAGTGAAAAAGATTACAATCTAGTCTAATTGTTTATAGTTATTTCTTGAATTTATTTTATAATTAATATAATTAAAAGTCCCTCATGTAACAGGGCCTGTAGAAATTGTAGCTGCTGTCAGTACCTTTTTCTTCCCTGTTATTTATTGTAAGTTGCCATTCTTCAAACATGTATTTGTTGGTGATATGTGGTTTTAGTTTGGATTTGGACCTTCATTTGGAGCAAGATTTGAAGTTCAGTTAGAACACCTTGCTCATAGTATCAGATCAACTGGTTTACAAGTTCTTCTTGGGGTAATTAATTTATTATAATAAGTGTAGAATCCACGGAGGTTAGTTCCAGTAACTTTAGTTTTATTTGGTTGCAGAAAACATGTCTTCCTTATACTTTGAAAGATATTTTTCTTTATACTTTACAGAAAGACTTACAACACCAGTGCATCAGTGTTGATGCTTGCTTCTAGTACATTTCAAAATTGAAGTATGTCAATGTTCTGTATGAAATGTCAGCGACAGGGTGGATCCACAGGTTGATTGACTGGATCCTTTGAATACCCCCCCCCCCCCCTCAAAAATTTCTGGGGAGCATATATATACTCCTGGAACTTCCTACAGGCTTTCATGTAAATCTTTCAGTTGGCATTTATATTTTGGGTGAAACTTCTCCACTCTAGATCTTCCCCTCCAAATCATGGATCCACCCCTGCACATATACAATTGTATCACAGTAAATGCCACTTTGTAGCATTTCCATTTATAATTAATGATATTATTAATTTATTAATATATATTATTATTAACTCTTCATACAGCACTTACTTGTGTTGGGTAATTAATCCACTGCAATGCTTTATTGCTTGCTAACATGGCCCCCAGATATGTGGTAGCACATATACCATACCAAAAACTTGGTGTGGTGTCTTTAGCATCTTCCTTGTTGTATGTGAGCTTGATAACTAGACATTAAGTATACCCAATGCAGAAAACTAATTATTGTTAGTAAGTAAGACATATACACACAGCTCGAGAAACTGGCAGTGGTGTGACAGCAATGGAGAGTGAAAGCAGTGTGACAGTGATGGTGATGACAAATTAAGTCAGAAAACCTACAAAATGAAGCCATTTCTTCAGTTTACATTTTCTACTCTGTTGAGTGTGCATGCGTGGCATGCAGGTAGGACGGGAAAAGCCCTGATGCAGGCATCGCCGTATGTGTCACAATGTTGCCATGGTAAAAAATAATTGCACATCTGCAATAATTATTATCTTAAAACTGTAGTGCAAATTCATGAATTTGGTATCTATGTTATTAACAGTCAAAGAGGTACATGGTGCCGAGTTGTCTATAATAATTTTATATCCAACAAGTTTAAATAAGTGGAATAACTATTTTATTAAATACCTTGTCAAAAAAATTTCCTTTAATTTGTGTCAACCGAATGGAATTTAGCATAAACAAACACTAGCAGGGGTTTCAAAAAGATGAACTAGTAGGAGGTTGAACAGGCAGAGTAAGAGTTGGAGGTTTACCAAGGACTAGAGATACTTACACAGACAGACTAAAACTATGGTGAAAATAGGCATCAGAAATGAGATTAATAAATGTCCCTTGCGACGTGTGGCGTCTTGTTCAAAACCCATGACTAGTTATCACTTCAATACAAAACTATGTACAAGTACCCCACTAAACTCTAGAAAACAGATTGAATGCACTCACCTGACTTTGCAAATATTGTATTAACTATACACTGTATAAAAACAAGTGACAGGGCAAATACAAATTTTTCTTTTTCTTCACCATAACTTGTTCTTGTTCTGTAAAAATATCAAAATATTTATTGTGTTAGTGAAATAATAACCCAAATAATCTGTTGTTGCTAACAAGTGAACTTGGTTTAAGAAAGACTAGCTTCTATAAAAACTGTCCCAGATTTGTCTCAAAAGCTATAAGTGGGATTTATTACTCCTTTTGAGTGCTGGCCATGGTCACAACACATGCCCTCAACTGGGACCCATTTGCTCATCAGACACTGCAGGGCCCCCCTTTTCCCCCTCTGCCCCACTCACATTTTTAGGACCTATTTTCATTTCTACAGGATTTAACGACAAAATTCAATAGATAAAAAATGAAATGATTGCTTCAGACAAATCAGGTGGTACATTTTTTTTTCTTGTTGACTTCAGTCTTGGAGATATTCAAGAACAAGAAAACTTAAATTTTGAATTTTGGTTTCCGAAGAGATTGTAGGTTGCTGCCCCTCTCCTGTACAAGCATGTGTTTGACCTGAGACTCCCTAATATAATTAGTGTCCTTAACTCAATGTAAGTTTTTTTTAATTATTACATATCATTAAAAATAACAAATAGTTTACTTAACTATACATGTATCAGTTGATTTTAGATGCAGTCCCAGGAAATTAAAATTGATTTTGCTAGTAAATAAATTCCAGAAATCGGAACCTTTGCCATGTTTTATGCAAAAAATGTCTTAAAAACCCATTTCTCAGCAACAACAGCTGGTAAAGATAATATTATGTTCAAATTGCTGGAAGATTATATTTCAAAAATTTTCTGGGGAGGGAGGGGGAGGGGGCATGCCTCTAGACGCCAAATGTTCAAACCCTTTCAAAAATCCTATAACCACTCTTGAGTTAAAAACTTTGACCATACATTTAAGGATCTTTAAGATGCTGCAAACCCAGCAGAGCATAACATATTCTTTTTCAAAAAAGTACATCAATATATGACATATAATGATAGATGGGCAAACTTGCACTTGTGTTGATTTGAGAAAAATAATCTGTCCATTTTCTCAAAGAGCCTAGTTAGTTAAGTAATCATAAAAATCAACAGCACATCAACTGTACGACAACAGTACCAACAGAGCTAGGGGTGCTTTTCGTTTCAGCTACTACTTGAACCATATCACTAGTTTAATCTCTTTCACACACAACATTTGATTTTGACCATCTGTTGGTCTGCCACGACAAAAAATTATGGTTTTCTTAACATGAACTGAAGTCAATTTGGCTTGGTTTGGGTTTCTAAAGAGTAAATTGAAAGTAAACTAAACAAAATAAACCGACGATAAATGAAGAAAAAAAAATTGAGTCAATAACCAAATAGAAAATATCAAAATTGTGGCCGAGCCATTCATCAGCCACTCGCCATTGACAACGTCATTGGTTAGTTTGTACCAAGAAAACCCAATTTAATAGTTTGACTAAAATATTACGGAATCTAAAAAGATGATCTATCGCTTTAATTGTACACTTGCAATGCTGCATTGCATCTCAAAAATCTACGTCTATTTAAGTCGACCACTGACAACAAGATCGTATATATGATGAATCTGAAAGCTGCTTCCATGTCAACTAACAAATACTCACATTTTCTCTTGAATTATTCCGTAGTAGAAGTAACTTACAAAGATCCCTATAAAGCAGATTGCAAATTTCAACTTGTTAGTTTGGTACGGTGAAGACATCTTGGCTTGAACTAGCGGAGTACCCGCTTCTACGTCTTTTGGCAGCATAAAACTTGCAGGAAACCAGCAGAAAAATTCGTAGCCGCGCTCGTGGTCAACATCGATTGGTAAAGGAAGCGATGTATTGTCACGTGACAGGAAGTGAAACGCAACGGAAGTGACAACCGAAAAGTTTCCTTGCGTTATCCGGCACGCGTTGCTGCTTTATAATTTTTTTCTCACGATGTCTGTAGATTTTGCAAAGTTTTTAGAAATCAAACTGGCACTCAAAATCAACAACGCAAATACACACTGTCTGCATTTTAATTGAAAGTGATTTATGCTTTTGTTAATCCCACTTCAAGTTCAAGTCACGCAAGTGCAAGAACGGGATGGACAAGTCATGCGGAACAGCAGCTAATCGTACATGCAAGAGTTTCAGGCTGTTTAGTTTTCAGAACAGTGCTAAAATGAAGGAAACACAATTCAACTTAAGTTTTCCCAGAGAAGACTCCCCCGCATCCTCGGGAACCCAGAGCGTCGGAAAGGGAAGACAAAACGCGAAAAAAGAAACGCGGAGAGAATGGGGAAGAGTGGGACTGGTGTCTTGCTCTTGCTCTCCCGATGCCCTGGGTTCCCGAGGATGACTCCCCTGTGACTCCCTCTCTAGACTGCAAAACAGTCCCTTCCTTCGCCCGGAGATCAAAAGTCCAACTGGGAGACTGGGAATGGGAACTGGGCGCGCGGACGGGAGCAAAAAGGAATGGGGAGGAGTGGGCAGAAGGAAGGGACTGTCGCCTTTGCATACTGAAAATTTGTGCAGGAATTTTGAATTTCTCCGGAAACGCAAAATTCCCCTTGGCTAGATTTTTGACAGGAGGTGTCAAAATTATAGCTTCGCCAGGACCAT
>JAOEHT020604808.1:0-15786 GCA_025448195.2 Parazoanthus atlanticus | reverse complement strand
GACACAAAAAATGAAGAAAAATAAATTCTCAAACCGACGCCGACCGTACCGCTTTTAGGGAGACAGCCTCTTAATATGCTAAAAAATTAAATTTAAAAATTTTAATATTTAACTTAATTTAGCTACTGCCGTTCTTAGTTGCTACTGAGGTCGGGACGGCTGCTGTAAACATGTCGCTGCCCTTCAAGCCACTTTTCCAATCATGCTCAGAGTAAAGTGAAGTTTTCCTGATGCCCCTATATATCGTGATGTTTTTGAAGACTCTTCTTTCAGAAATGATCGATCTTTTATATTCTTCACCCAATCTGCCGTGTTTACAAATCACGTGGGCCCGCCAGCTGAAACCCTAACCTTGTTCTGCGCTGGAGTTCTGCGCATGATTGTGAAAGTGTCTCGTACCATCCTTGACGTCTTAATACAGAATGATCTTTCTTGTTGAACTAATATGTTCAACCAGAACAATAGAAAACGAGAAATATATTCAGCTTAATTCTTTCTTCTATTCTCGTTTTCTATTGTTCTGGTGTGGACAGGAGGTTAAAACGCATCGAGGAGCATGTGCTATGAGACCTGGCGAAAACGTTTAGTACATCCATGGACAGGGCAAAAGACATTTAGAAGCGAGAGAAAGGATTCTGTACCTAAAAGATATTAAGTGACAGTATTCTGATGTCGGCGTCAAGAAGAAATCTAGCAGTGCGTTTCTATGCACGCAGTATTCCGTCAAACATTGGCTTTCAAATTGAAACGCTTTTACAAATTAAACAAATATAAAAGAAAAAAAGAGAATGATTTATTACGATTTTGATTATATTAGTTTTGGTCACCGCTACGTGGTCATTTTTTCTTTTCAGTTTCTTTGTCATACATCGTTCGTTTCTTTTCTATTGTGCTTTATTTGGCTTCACGTGTGAACCGAGGGTTTATTTATAAACATACAACGCTTCACTATTTGTTTGGCTTTAATTATTTTCATGTTTATTGTGATTTCGTTAATTAAACTCTATACTGGTGATGTTTGGTTTTAATTAAAATCTCCAGGCCACAGCAAGCCTGGAAATAATGAGGCGCCATTATATTTTACGTTGCTAAGAGAACTTCATTTAAAATTAAAAATTAGAATAATGATAAGGTTTGAGAGTTTTTATACAAGTTGGATTTAAATCATCGAACTTCTTCAAATAATCATGCATTTCGAACAGAACAAGGACGATCGAATACTTTTAGCCAATTGTATTCTTATCAACAATCCCAAATAATACATTTTATTTGAGCACGTTTTCCCCCCCATCTACAGATGACAACTAGCGGAAACTAAAATGTAATTTCATTCCAGAGTTCCTCAAAGAAGCATTGAGGCCCAGGTCAAACACCGTACTTTAAGTCGAAGTTACTTAATTCAGTCGATTTGTCTACTAAAATGAAATGTTAAAGTCCATAGTAGTTTACTTTGTACATATGTTTTATATTGCCCGACAAGTCATCGACAAGCTTAACTTCTAAAATTCATTTTTGGCGAATACTGGCGGTCGAGTTTAACGCTTAAATTAAAATCGACTGAATTAAATCCGACTGAAGAAGTACGGTCTTGATTTTTCTTTTAATAATATATACATTTTATCATAAATAATCCCTAGAGATAGAGCGGAAAATCCTTTTTAGTATTCTTCTTGTTTAAGACAAATATTGTTGCTCAAGTTCAAAATTTGGCAAACAGATCTTATTTTTGCAGAAAGAAGTTTAGATTATTTCGATTCGGCTTTGTACTTTAGGAGAGGTGATACTTTGATGAGCGGAACAACTGATAAGAAATAGAAAGGCAATGACGTTGGGGGGTTTCCCATACAATGTCTATTCATATTTGTCATAATATTGCATGTACAAACCTGATGCCATTCCAGACGTAAAACCATATTATATTGACGGGTGATTGGAAGAAGAAATATTCATGTATTGACCGGAGCTTTTTGTATCTCTTTATATCAGTGACATTCTATATCATCACCAAAAAGAACCCAATCTTATTTATCCCATAACTGCCGCGCAAAAGTTAAAAAACATACAATCCCGGTATTCCAAAGTCCCACTCAGGGAAGTCACTCCCTTTATCTATTATAAAAACAAATTCAGTCAAATTTTTAGAAAGTATTTTATGCAATTTCTAATTAATTAAATAATTAACTAGTTATTAAACAATAAACAATACATTCTAAGCGGAAATATTTTTTACAGCCTGCACTAATACTTATTTTCCAATAGAGTAACTACAAACCAATCTTTATCTGAGAACTATACAATATATTATGAGGCGGGTTTCTGTTCTCGAAGCCCAATGGTTTCCCTTTGACGCGTCGCCGCAGGTTTGCTGTTATAATTATGCTTTAAAACTCTGTATTTTTCGTGGTAATAATCTGAACTAGATTGAAATGAACAAGGGGAAATTAAGGTGCTGGTGACCCATTCCCTCAGCAACTTGATTCGTTTGCGCAAGACTCCAGTCTCCAAGTCAGTTGCCTGTAACCGTCATGATCATTCTTAGACCTGCTGATTCCTCAGTCCCTGAGGATATAAAAGCTTCATCGATAGTATCAGTTAAAAAATTGTTAGATTTGGCGTCAAAATTTGTTACATTTCGAATTAGTGTTACATTTAATGTTAATTAAATAATGTTAATTAATGTTACATAGGAGTCGTTACATTTTGTAGCGTAACAGCTGACACCATAAAGGGAAGGAGAAAATTGTAGAGTAATATAGCATATCTTATAGTCATTTTGTTTAGTACATTTTAGACATGTTTTTGTTGAGTGTTCTTTCCAGTTCTTAACATAAGTTAGAAACTTATAAATATGTAATGTCTGGGTAGTTAATTCTTAGAATCATTAGCAATCGTAAAGAAACACCAGTTTACTGTTACGAAATAGTTGATTTTTCTATATTCGAAGCTTCCTGTAAAAGTATTTTTCTTCTACTCAACACTAAAAACTTTAATGTCAAGGATTCCTCTTCAATTTGGATAATTCTGTAACAGGATGTCTCATTGTGTGCCGTCAGTGTCCTTGTTTCTTAGCAAGGTTCGACTGTGTACCTGAAAAGTATGTTGTTACCACCACATTAGATTTGAAAACATAACACAACAATTAACAATTATACACCGCTTTTCTTTTTATAGGAAGCTCTTTTTTATAAGAACGTTGAGGCTGAAACATGCCAAAATTAAGAACTAAGACTAAGAAAGGAACGTTTGTTTCTACAAATTTTGAAAATGGAACAGAGCACCGCTACAAATATCGAGAAAGAGCAGTCGGTTCCGTTTCACATTTGATTTTGGTAGACACGCGATAGCAATGCATTTGGGTACACGTGGGAACTGAGTTAGATGTTGGGCGCAACCTTTGAATGTATTTATACAAAAACAATTCCAAAAATATCAAGAACACTTTTTTGAAAGTGTTCTTGAATGTTCCGAGGCTGAAATCCTGAAAAAACTTTAAAATGTTCTGCCTCATCTAAAGACGTTAAGCGCACAAGGCGAAACAAAGTGGAAATAATTTTACTGATTATTTTAATCTTCCATCTCGTATCAGCGCAATTAATTAAGATTCCCATCTCGGCTGCATTTTATTCCGATAACATCAGTTTTAGCATTGCAAAGAAATAAGATGAGTGTATACGCCTGGAAGTCGACGGGAAGTTCGTTTAGTCTCGGTTCCAGTCCAACGCGAGTACTAACCAAATAAAGACTCAGTCTGCAGACGATATGGACGGGACTGGTTCGAGGAACTTAAATGAACGTTTTAGTTGTTTCTACGTGGTTTCCTAATCTTTGATTTGAGGTTACGCTTTTTCACCGCCACGGGTTGGTTGCTATTGACGTGCTTATATTACGTGAGATGTTATCGACGAACGGGTTGTGCGCATATCGCCAGAGGCGAAACCTCGTGTGCCAAGACTCCATATGTTCAGAGAACGAGGGAAAATAGTAAAAAGCAAAACTAGAGGAAATGGATAGTTATAAACTGACCGAGATTTGTTGATAAATGCCGGAAAGTTGACTGACTTTATTGAGTGATGGATAAACTGGATAGATTTATTATATATGCATCACAAGAAATTGTTATGTTTGGATTCAAGCTGAAGCGATAAACAAATCAAAGTTGTTACCAGTAAATTCGGTATTAATAAAAATCTGAGCTCAATCTAAAAGTATACAGGTTCTGTAAAACTTGCCATAGAACAAAATTCACAGCTAAAAACATATAGAATCTTGAGTTTGAGTTCTATAAAGCGCTTGGAGCAAGGCCTAAGGAAAAAAATGACCAATTGCAAGCACTTCAGTTTTAAATTTTCTCTCAATCTAAAGTGCCTCCAACCTTACAACTGTAGGGTTTATAAGCGTAGATTTGAATGAACTTGCGACCAAGTCAGAGACGAATGCGAAAACTGTTAGTTTGTTGGGTTTTGTTTCAGTCATATAGAGACAGTTATATGCTTACTTTAATCACAAATCAAAATAAACACACATTCAATCAAACCTTAATAAAACATAAAATGATGTACGTAATTATTAATGTTATCAAAAAGCATTGTGCATATCAAAAGCTGCCGTTGACAAAACATGTCTCCAGTGATTTATTGGAAGTAATAATACAGGTTGTGTGGACTGTTCCTACGTGTTGCTTTGAAGGAATTTTTTTTGCCTTCGGCAGAGTTCAAAGGAAAAAAGCCGACAGTACTTGTCTTGCAGTTTAACTCAAGTCACGGTGGAGGACATCAAATGTTTGCTAAAATTTCGAAATCTAACGGTTTTCTTTGGGAAAACTACTCTTAAGATTCTAAACGGTTTTCCATTATAAGCGAATTTGAGAACAGATTTGGATGTTGAGAACAGGTTTTAACTCTAATTAATTTTGATGAAAGGAATTTACTGTTTGTTTCAAATCAGAAAATAGAGTTTTTAAAGTCAACAGGGGAAGTTATTAGGCAAATGAAAAAACTTTTCTTATCTCTGTAAGCTGACGCAAAAAACAGATCAGGTAATACTCGTGATACAAAGTTAAACTTATTAATAAGGAGACGGTTCTTTTCCTAAACCGTATGAAACTTGTAGAAAGAACCCAGCTAAAATGATCAAAAAGCTCCAGTACCTTGTGGCAGTTGTCTACTTTTAAAAGTAAAGCTACAGAAAACAGATATTTCACACATACAACAGATCCCAGGAAGATAAAATGATGGACAAAAATATGTACAGGTCCAAGCACTCCCAAAGCTCTTTTTAATTTGTACACCCAGTGACTATTTGTACAACAAGTAAAGATCACCAGTTCTTTGACTAGATACGTGGTCTGATTTCTGAATATGCTTCAACTACATGATTTACAGAATGTCAAGGTAAAGTCAAGAAAAAGTAATAAAAGTTGTTTCTTTGTAAAAAATTAATTTGAGAGATAAAGCTTCTTTAACTCGATATAACTGGTCTTATCAATCAGTCGCCCAGATTATCACCTTGTCAAGAAAAATTGTTTTTCCCAGCGATCATTTCTTCCCCAGTTTAGTTAGAGATATCGACAGTTATACTCAGGAAGAACATTATTCCTTTAAAATGTTGTTTGGCAATGCGCAGAGCTAGTTGTCAGACATAGACGGAAGAACGAAAAACAACTTCAGTTTTAAGCAATGACATAAATAGCCAAGTACTCCATTACAATGTTAATATTTAATTCGGCCAAGTTTCATATCATCTTTTTTTTTCACTCCGGTTGGAAACTATACGTGAGAAGAATACGAGGCTGTGTAACATTTGGATATTTTTCCAAACCTGTAAACTTGCTAACTGCAAAAAACTACTGGTCAAATCACAAAACTATCAATCTTGGATTGAAGGAAACCCGAATCAGTTTTTGTGCTTTGCGATGGTTTTTCTTGTTTCAATGTATTTTTGTAAATCGACTTGTAGCAAGTCTGTCTGCCTATATATATATCTCATGGTTCCTTGTATATTTCCAGTGAGTAGGTGGGTGTCTCAGCCGGACACCTGCATGTGTTTGAGGCTTCAGGTATCTTCAATGACATATTTTTTCACCTGAAGTAGACGACACAACTGTGTCTTTGCGTTGTTTCGCGGCTATGAAGTTCAGATTGACCACAACTTTAGCAGTTAGGATATTGTATTAGAAGAAATTATCTTTTTGTTTTAAACTAGGTTTTTATGTTAATATGTTTCTTTCAATCAGTTATTTGAAAGTTCGAAAAACCTCTTTTTCCAACTGGCTGGTCGATCGATACACTATGCTTTATAGTCAGTTCTGAAAGACTGTCACTGAAACTAACAACTAGAAAATAACTTGTTGATAGCATTATATACTTGTAGGGAAAAATATTTGTTTCTTTTTCATTCTTTTTATTTTCTTCTCAGTTTATTGCATCTATAGCATATTCTTTCAGTAATGCGAGGGAGGTGCAAAGAATCTTGGGACGGGATCCTGTGCGGGAGATTGATATTGAGGTGTACCTGGGAAATTAAAGTGAAGAGAGGGCGATTGCAGGTAACCGCTTTGCTGCACCGGGGATGGAGTCACAAAATGCCGGGGACCATGTGGGGAGTAGAATGGTGGAGGGGGGTATAAAAATCCTTGCGAAGCCGCTAAGTGATACTCCATCTCTGCGGCAAGCTTGCGTTTCCACTTTGTTCTTCGGTTCTGAAACCAAATTTTAATCTGTGTTTCTGTCAAACTTAACGACTTGGAAAGTTCCATTCGTCTTGAGACGCTCAGATATTTGTTTTTGTTAAACTCTGTTTCAAGTTCTTTAATCTGCTCGTTGGTAAAAGCGGTGCGCGGCCTCTTCTTATCAGAGTCTTTGCTAAGTCTCCTCTCGGGATGAGCGATTTTAGGGGCTGTTGCGATGTCACCTTAAGGAAACAAACAAGATTGAACATTACTGCTAGCTCCAAAATCGTTTTACCCTCATTAAGCAGCTAATAAGCTGACGCAAGTTTATCATGGTTTATTTCACACTACGAAATCACACCGGAATGATCTATTCGCTTTATATGAAACATTTAAGTAGAAAAATAAATTTATTTCCTTATTAAATAATAAACCCTCGAAATGACGGGAAATGAGGAACGCGAGTGCGCAATGTTGAGAACACACAAATAAGTCGGAAATTTGTTTTATAAGTTTGTTATGAATTTCTGTTGAACAATTACAGGGCGCGCGTCTTAGTGGCGTCGTGTCACGACTAGCGTCAACAGCCAGGGAAAAGAAAGTGCACTGACATAAAAAGAAACACACTAAGAAAAAGTAAAACGAGAACATTGATCAGTTTATGCCAATGTTACCTATTCCTTTCCCAGTTTATGCATAGGTTTTGTACAAAGTGTAGAACTTTGACTGGCATTCAGAAACAGATATTATTAGCACAATATACCTGAAGTTGATAGCGGACACACCTTCAGACTACAGTCTTTACTGAAAGCATATATTGCTAATGAAATCCTCTGCGACGTGAAAACCTCAAGCAATGATGTTTTTTTTAGCTGAAAAATTACGTCTTTGTGTTTTGTTCTATAGCTTAAATAGCTACTCAAGTGTCTTATATACGAACTGATTATATTGAGGTCAGAACCATTGGAAATTGTGCCTTCAGGGTGTCTCAGCACCGCTCAATATACGCTTTATCTTATTTTCTTCGCTGACGCCTATTTCTTTCACAAGTTGTGTAGTGTCCAGCCGGCCTTGAAACATTTCCGCGTGCTTATGAATATTCCATCTTTCAGAACAAGAAAGGTCAATCTGGCGGTCTCAGAGTAACAACTCCTTCTTGTCACCTAATGTACCTGCACGATTGTTGAGCTATTACAAGAAATAATTTGTGTGAACTTTCATACTTGAACTGTTCTTAAGAGGTAAAGTCCAATGGGTTTAAACATTTTCCGCTTCATGTATCATTGGTTCAGT
Organism: Parazoanthus atlanticus; assembly: GCA_025448195.2. Taxonomy (NCBI): domain Eukaryota; kingdom Metazoa; phylum Cnidaria; class Anthozoa; order Zoantharia; family Parazoanthidae; genus Parazoanthus; species Parazoanthus atlanticus. The sequence goes on along the minus strand of JAOEHT020604808.1, from coordinate 7,826 downwards.
AACTAACTACCGCCATCCCACTTCTTCATAACCAACTTTTTGTGAACTTTACTAGTTGAATGGTCAAATCAGTTAGCTTCATTTCAGTTGTTTTCTGTTTCAACCCGTATGTGGTCGTGTATCCATCATCGTTTCATAAACTACACTCATTGATTGTGCGTGCTAAGTCGATCTTCCCATGCTGTGAAACACAATCGACCAATTCCGCGTGCACCTCACGAAGTAAATGAATGAATGTATCGCGCAGTAAGAAGAATAAAGGCTCTCACTATCTTTCTATTTACTAAATTTGCTCTCTATATCAGCTACGCTCCACGAGGCAATCGAAATCACTTAGAAGCTTAACATGTGGAAAATGAGAACTGCGACATTCTATTATTGCGGTGCAGTCTCTTTTGAAAACACATTTCCTGTAACTCTTGTATGAATATGTTCTTGCTGAACTTGAAGTTTTGAGCCGGTTTACCTGAGTCTGTGCTCCTGCTACTTTCCTGCAGCTCTGTTTTTTCTGTGGGTTGTGTAGTCATCTCGGACACCTTGGGACTTTGGTTTGGTTGGATAGTATTACCAAGGTAGTCCCTTTTCGTGCTTAAGGGTGGTGCATTTTGACAGGCTTTTTGGTGACTTAGGATACTGTCGATGGTAAAATTCCCTCCCAAAGCCTGGATCTGAGAGTTGTCCATCATACTTGTTTACTCAGCGATAAAAATCTTATCTATTGTCAAGCAAAACTGAAACTCTGTCAGAAGATAACCTTTAAGACTGACACGACATCCACGGTACAAATGTTCGAGTATGCACTACTTGCCTTTACCTATCTTGAAGTTGTCTTCCCTATTATGCTAGTTCTGATAGTCGTGTCATCTCTACTATTGAGGCAGCTTTCCCGTCTCTGATTGGTCGGCGCAATAATTAAAGAGACGGTTCGTAGGAATATTGGCGTCTACCAGCCTTCGGTATAGTCTATTGCCACGGTTCATGCACACAATCCAATCTGGATTTCGCTCGTGGCTTCTTAGTATTTGCGAATTTAACTGAAGTACACATATGTTTTCGTATCGTATGATACTAGTTCTTAGCAGGATTTCTCGTTTACGACACAAGCATGTCAAAACGTTAACGCTTTTATTAGCAGGATAAACTTCCAAATGTTATTACAAATAAGGCCCTTGATTGATTTTTAGTAGCCGAATTAAGACCAATTAACCGCGCCGTTCTATGCACTTAATCCTTTGGAGTTTATTATTGTCATTCTCACTCCATTAACACGATACTGATTCTCTGTTTATTTTGCGATTTTAGGGCAAGAATGGTTTCCCTTTTCTTGTTTTACAAGTTTCAGTACTCGGAAGCACCACCGTGGAATGGGCCGGTTCTTTAAGTTGGAACAATTGAAAAACTGGAAAGAATTTTTCAGACTCAAACAGCAATAAAAATCGCAGTGGGGCGCCCTTTTCAGCGGCAAGTATTCATTTCCCAATCAGCTTAATAAGCATTGCCTGTAATTAGTTGGTATTAACAATAATCACCATCGGTCAAAACAATTGAGAATTTTAGATTCGATTGCCATTGTTTGCCACTAACTCATATTAAATGAGTAAGTTATTTTGGTCTAATACCCGAGAGCCAAGTATGAACACATGAAAACCAAAAAGCATCTGTTTTCATCGTTGAAATATAAGAGTGGAAAATTTTCAAACGATCGAGAAAATCGTTTATTCATCCTGTAAAAATGGCTCTCTTTTAATGTTGGACCCTAAGTCTAATGTTCTCCGATTGTCGTCCGAGGCGTGTTTTATGCAGAAAGCCTTTCCTTTGTTATGGTACTATTCATATGGCACTGAATACGTGCAGAAAGTTTGATTAATCTTGTTGTCTTTTTAAACAGTTTTCCAAGTTGATCAATGTTTGCTTACTTAACCAGTGGAGTATACTTGTGAAAATAAATAGCAGCTGATATTTAGTAATCAGCGACTTCACAAAAATGGGATATTGCTAATACAGACATTATACACAGTTTAATGGCCCGTTGCCTCGAGCAAACCGTCGGTTTCTTCAAAAGACAAAAACAACAATCCAAAGCAAGAACTTGTATCATTTCTATGGTTCATATCTACAATTGAAATAAAAGAAAAAGCTTTCAAGGAGGGTCACAAAAGTTTGGAAGAATGAAAACTGGCCATGAGAGAAGAAAATCGTACCCAGCTTAGCAGCACTCAACCTTGAAACTTTCTGATCTTGACCGCGTGTTGTCGTGTAATAATAAGTCTATCTTTCGGCCAATTAACATCAATTCATGAGGTAATTTCACAAGCGACTCATTTCCTAATTCTTAAATTTGCAAGCTTAAATTCAAACAACTGAATCTGTAACATTTTTTATTGTACTAAGTACTTTGATTTTGTTCCTTGAGTCTTGCGGCTTCAAGTTGACCATTAGTTTTATATGGCATGGAACATTATCATCCACTCTTCAGGCTCTGATGGTCAGCTTTGTTTCAAAAAAGGAACTCGTTGCTTCCGGACGGGAAGAAGCCTCGAGTCCACTGATTTCAATCAAATTCCAAGAGCATTTGATTGAAAATAGCCCGCTTTTTGATAAAAGCGAAAAGTTTCGAACAAGCTACTATCGAAACCGAAATGTTTGTTTAAGAATATTGGAGCAATATAAACATTCACAACCACAACTCTATCACGAACACTAAACAAAATCTAGAAATATTAAATATTTCAAATTACCGGTCAGCAAGGTATACAAGAAGATTTCCAATAGCATCCCTCATGTGTGTTAAACTTAATCGTGATCTAATAATCCACACATGCATTGTATTAATGTTTTCAAGACCATCTTATTTTTCATTTTAGAAAATTATTTGTGACACACAAATCTAAAATTAGCGAGGACCGACAGGTAATCGCAAGTGGGTGCTAAATGCATACATCCTTTCAGTATCCGCGTCTCCACTTGCTATCGGTAGATTTGAATTTACATTACGCATAATTTAAGCTGAATCGCTGTCCAGTGCCAAGAACGATATTCTGCAGGAAAATGCTGATACATTAGAAACCACAAATTTAGAACATTAACCGCTTTTTGGAAAGCTTTATAGGGGTTTTATGGCTACCGATTCGCACATCTTTGGACCATAACGTGGATCCTGTGCGAGCGGGTCACCTACAAGGTGATCGTCGACTTGATTATTTAAGGGGGCGCTTCCCCGATTATAGACGTTCTGACATAATTACGTCATGTTTTGTCGAGACCCCGTGTGAACTTGAAGAATCATTATTTTGAATCACAGGGAAACAATACCGTAGTTGTTAAAGATTTACAAGTATTCGCGATTTTTTGAGATAATTGCCAGGAAAAATAATAGGTTGTTGATTTTGAAGGGAATGTTTGCTGTTTTTGATTTTAAGTAAGTTTGAAATTATGTTTTGGTGTTAATATTTAATGGACAACCGCCACCTTTTATACTATCCGAGAAGTGGAACTTGCTGGCTTAGGAACAGTTTTTGTTGCGTTCTAACAACTCTTTTTCCATGTAAAATCTCCCCTCCAGTCCCTCTAGTCACCAACAAAACGAAAATGGGAAGCCCCCCTTAAACACTGTTGGTAACGATATGAGACTTACTTGATGGAACTAATATGCAAAATAATGAGTGACTGAAGCTATTTTGCACTGTTACGGACAAGAATGGAAAAAGTGAAAAGACACAAGAAAGACAAACTGTTTACTGTCATAATCGATGTATTCTGCATTTGAAGACGAGGTTCCTTTTCAAGGCTAAAGAAGATGTACTTATCGGTTCTATTTTCGGCCTTTATGAGTGGCAACAATGGTAATAATTATTATAAGTTGATGTCTGAAAGAGCTAATATATACACGGAAATAGCCACTACAAGAGAAGACTGAAAAAATCGTACAGACTACAGGCTTCTTTTTAGTTTTGGACACTTTAAAACTTGGGACACCAACACAGTCCGGACGGTTATATTTTGGAGCTTTTTTTTCTCAAGACGTTTGTTTGTTATTCAAAATAAAACCCAAAGAATGTGCGGGTGAGAACAAGCCAGCATTCAGCAGCCTGCCAATCGGCATCCGCGGGCCACGTATGCCGCCTGACTCAGGGGGCTGAACAAATAGGACACTGCCGTCCAGCTTTGCACACCGAACAGCACAATATCGCAAAATTTCCCGTGTATACTGACTTGCTGTAAGATCAGCGCGCTAGCTTCAATTTGATTAGAAACTGCAAAATTAAACATGCATTTTGAGTAGGGCCACTACTGCCTGGAAAACGGTGTTACACAGACTCGACCAATCAGATAACCTAACGAAGATGGATGCGGTAAAAATGTATTTTCCGCATGCGCAGCTTTTGCTGGTTCCATTCTTAACGTGTGAAAAATTTAGCTGTTCACCTTTGCCTGACCATCTGCCTGTGTTCTACTTGCGTAAGGGGAAACGTCCTGAGAAGGAGTGAATTTAAATTGTTTTCCTTCTACGAATTAAATTGCATCTCATAGTCCGGGGAGGGGCTCATTTGCCCCCCTTCTTAGTTTCTAACAATAAGAACCTAACAACCGTAAATTGGATAAACTAACCATCTAATATGTAAGGAGTATACCTATTAGTAATGGGCCTTTTTCAGGTCCTACGTCACATGACGTTATGCCATCTTCTGATTGGCCAATAGCTGTTGTTGGGTAAAACATCGCAAAGCCGTTATCGCATTGCTATCAATGCGTGTAAGTTCTTGACTTTCTTTCTTGTCTTTTTCAAGTAATAAAAACAATGAAAATACATATCAGTGTTCAGACCCAACTTATTGCAGCAGTAGATTAGTATTGCGAGTGAAATATCTAATGATGCACCATTTTCTTCGGCTGTTGTTGACAAGTGCGAGTGTTTGAAGGGGGTTCCAAACACCGAGAAACATGAATGCACGAGGCCGCTTCGGCCGAGTGCTTTTTTATTTTTTCGAGGTGTACACGATGCACGAGTTTTGAAATAACTTCTCGAATGAATGTGTCTTATGAATATGTTGATTAAGAAATATTTATCACATGGGTTTAAAATTGGCTCAAACACTCAAACGAGTGTTTGACACAGTTTCAAGACTCATCCACCTGACCAAATGTGGTGCGCTGATTGGCCGGAAATGTCATGAATAACTAATGAGTTTGAGAAAGACTTTTCGCCCTTCAGGAACTGTCATGGCGGATGTTCTTGCAGTGTTTTCAGTTCTTTTTCATATAGCAAGGATAAAATAAACACACATTGATATTCGTTCACGATTTGAACACAAACTTCCGATACACCAATCTTGTCTCGATTTTGCCAGTAGTTCATGTACGTGTCTTTCTGTGTTCGCATTTATATACTGCACTGGGTTTTTTTTTGCAAGATTAAAGTTCAATTGCGAATCCTTGTTAATCGTATTTACCTAGTCACAGGTTTCAGCCAGGACATGGGCAATGCATTGAACATCTTGACAGTTGTTGAAATTGGAAAACTTCAACGGTGTGTACAAACGTTGGCGAGGCATTGTAGATTTCATTCGTCGAATACTTTGTATCCCCTCGGCCTCGGCGACATCATTTTCCTCCGTTTTTTCATTTCCACGCTCTTTTCAGCAGCTTACCTCTAATCGGCCTTGGCTTGCCTTATTTTGACAGGGAAAAATGGTTGTAACATCACACTTTCCCTTCTTACAATTGTCCTTTAAGCCCTGCAGTGCAGATTCGTGTAGCCGCATGAATAGGTACTTGTGTCTTCTGAAAATTCTTTCAAGCCATATTTTGAGAAGTTTTCAGTTGCTTTTAATTGGAAGGAGGAAGAACTTCAGTCTGCTGCCTTTCTTTGACAGTTGGCACACTTAGAGACGGCACAACAGAAATTGTAACCATTTTGAGAAAAGTTTGCAACGAGATTCATGAATTGAGAGCAAAGTTCGCCGGCGCGGCTGGCTTTGCTAGTTTAGGCTGCCAAACAGCTATTGACCAATCAGAAAAAGGCATGACGTATTGACGTAGGACCTGGTAAAGGCCCATTGGTGAAATGACGTCAAAATGAAATCACAAGTCGGCCATGTTGGATTTTTAGGCGGACATCTTGGAAATGTTCGAATTTTATCGAAAGCTCTCAAACGCTTCAAATTACACTTATGTGACGGTATTCTTCCCTATTACTACAAAAATTGTGAAACTCTATTAATTCTCAGAATAATATACTGTCAATCTAAATTTAGTTACCAACGAAACGACAATAATTTTGACGTATAGCGAATACTCAAAAATGTTAATAAATTTAGGAATAGTTTGAACGATATGGAGCTAGAAACTCTAATGTGGCTCAGTGCCTGGGGGCCCATGCACTATTGGCCCTCGGATAAGTCGTGTATCAGCAATGTTCAGTGGTGACGTGGCTAAATGTTTAACATCCTCCTTGATCAGTTGCTGTTTTAATATTTATTTTGAGAAATGATTTTTTGTCTTCTGTACAATTCAAATTTGGAATCGCTTGAAAGTGTTCTCTATTTCCACCCTGTGTCTGGCGTTATTCTGATGATAAAAAACAGTAAAAATATTTCGAAATATTGTAATGCTATTCTCCCGCTTGAGTTCTCTGATTACAGTTATGCCCTATCCCAACCACTAGGACGCTAGGCTCAATGTTTACCCAGAGACGATTGTCCATCCCACCGAAGATGGGTTAATCAAGTCCTCTTCCAGTTTAGTTGATCACTGCTCTACTCTTTGCAATCATACGAAGAAGAGGTTAAGTCATACAGAACAATAATTAGCACCTTCGTAACACCGCATTAGAACTATTATTTACATGGTAAACCTCATACTGCGAAATCAAAGTGCAACGCGGACGGCGTGGACTGAATGAAACAAGCAACTATGTTTTATCGGAACAAAGTCAACACTGTATGTAAGAAAGTACATCAATCATATTTACAGGCAACCAAGCTTTCTTTCAAGGTTATCGTGGGCTGTAGCGCAACGATTGTAGGCCTATCGTCTCTTTAACGAAGCGTATGTCCGCATGGGTTCCTCCTTACTGTAATATCCTTCGCAGCGACCGAACCCTGTTGACAAGTTTCTTGTTGAACTTTGTATTTCATAGTTCAAAATACCAAGAAAGCTCTGCTAACTTCCAGCTTTACTTCTCTTCTGATTCTGGTCAGATTTCTGAATGGTATCGTCACCCACCAGCTGTCCTCGCAGTTCGTTCAATGTATCTCTGCGTAAAGGTTGTGTCTCTTTGTTATGGAAATCAACGCAAGTACCACTCCCGTGCCCTAGATACTGAGTCACTTTCAGCACTTTAAGGATTCCAAGATACAATACCTTCGCTATTACTGGCTCTTCCAGACTATTTCTAACTATATCCCAGGCTTTTTCAAACAATTCCATGTTATATATGACATTGCGGCAGAATTCTTTTCGGATTTCTCTAGTCTTTTCTGCGCAGAATTATAACTTTACCAGCAAATTCTAAGCTATTATTGATAATTTAGCTGCCATTCCAGGCTTTTCCGGGCTTTTCAATTTACATCTTTCTTAGCTCTGACCCAGGAAACCCAAATTCTAAGTTTTCTGTTCTTTCGTCGTCTGTTCCAGGTTTTCCGGGCTTTCCAGTCTTTTCAGTGGAGTTTTGCAGATAGGGAAAAGCCTGGCAATTTTCCAGACTCAACAAATAACTCAACAAAATTAGATATTTACAAAGAGATCAAAACTAATTATGAACCTGAAAATTACCTCATATCAGAAACAAACATCTCATTTAGGAAAGAGTTAACAAAATTACGAAT
>JAOEHT020604699.1:3834-15801 GCA_025448195.2 Parazoanthus atlanticus | reverse complement strand
CCCCCCCCCCCCCCCCCCCCCCCCCCCCCCCCCCCCCCCCCCCCCCCCCCCCCCCCCCCCCCCCCCCCCCCGGGCGAGGAACGAGCTCGAAAGGGAAGAGGATATTAGAAGAAAAGTTGGTATGTGACATTTCACTTTGACTCTTTCACCGCCAAATTGTTTGTGAAAACGATATATTTTAATGCTTAACTCAGTATTTTGGCGCTGAAATGGCTGCATTCTAGCCGAGCTGGTTGGAAATGCAATTTGCTTTACGGCAATATTTCAATTAAAATGGTAAAATATGATTATTTTTATAGCATGCACAGAAGCCTGCTGCGCGGCCCTCCCGTTTTGTCTCGTATTCTGTCGTGTTCTTTGCTTGTTTATGCCCTTTTTTCAGAAGAAAATGGAGATCGTAAAGGTTGCATTGCTTTAGTTTTGTCAGTAAAATGTTTTGCCGGTTTTACTCTAGACTTATTCTTTCGGTAATCTTGTCAGATTGACCTCAATCAGATATCGTTGCAAGCCTTGGGCGTTTGACATCAGATGCAGATATGATCAAATCAAGATTCAGACATAAATTAATTGGTGACAAATTAAAATGTCACAAACTGGTTTTTGTGTGCACCCCAAATGTCGTATATTGCGGATGTTTGCGGTCAAACAGATTTAGAGCTGGCCGAATCGATCGAACGTCTTACGGTGATTTTGCTTCGTGTTTGTAAAGATCAATAAAGTTTGTACTTGGATTAGGCTGGATAAATTATTTGCAAAACTCTCGCCAAAAGTATTTCTTGGATAATGTTTTCGCTTGCAGATTTAAACCGACTTGTTTTTAAAACATTTGTACCTGGTCCCGGTTGTTCAACGACGTACAGCGGATAAATCTGTGGCGTAAATTATTGGTACTTGTCTCATATAAAGGATTTAGTCGATGGATAGCGCTCTACAGTCTTTGAACAACCAGGGCCTGATGTTTTTAGCTGTTTCAAGTCTTTGTTCGATAATTTTGTATTGCTTGCGTCTCCCAATTTAATTCCAGGTATTCACCTGTAAAAATAGTAGAGATTTGATTGTGACAAGCTTAATCTATTTGTCGTATTGTATGTTTACGAAGTAATAAAGTGTTAAATCTGCTCCTATATCTGCTTTCGTCATCATGACTTAGCACACAATCTGTGTTAATAAACTACACACGTTTAGTAAACTACATATTCGTGTCATGTATTGTGATGAAATAATGCGCTTTATACAGTCGTACCGTTTACTTTACCATCGTTCATGGTTTTTTCCCCTTGGAAATATTTCGTAACATTCACTCATCTAATGGACTGCGTACTGGCATCTCAAACCCACCAGACAGTTTAACTTGTTCATTACCCTCAAACGTCAACTGTTTCATCTACTGCGCCAGTATCATTTGGAGGGGATCTTGACTCATGTGACAATCAGAAACTGCTGAAAATGTGGACTTTCATTTCAAGAACCTTCCATCCACGACACTGCTTTTGCGAACTTATTCATAACTGTTCAACAGACGCAGCAATCTACCAACTGGAAAAGTCAACCTCGTCTTGTTATCACATCGCAATCCACATCGCCAGTCATAAAGCATGTTTACATACCTACGAGAAAACTAACACTGACATTCATACTTGTGTCTGCCAAAGTTACATTCGCAACAATATTAACAAGATGTTGTTGACATTTTGAAAGGCAAGGCACTAATGCTTGTTTCCTACATCCAGCTCAAACAGACAATGAAAGCATGAAGGTACCGCAGTTCATCGTTCTACTGCAGCCCGTGGAGGTTATAGAGGGGGAGGACGCCGTCCTTGAGTGCCAAATCAGTGGTGCTGCCCCGATTTCCGTTGAGTGGTTCAAGAATGGATCACTGTTGAACCTTGGGAACAGAATAAAAGCCGACTTTTATCAGGGGAAGTGCACGTTGAGGATTTGCAAAGTAACCGTTGACGACGAAGCCGACTACAAGTGTGTTGCACGAAATAGCTTTGGCACCGCGTCTTGTGCCTCCGAAGTACTGGTCAATGAAGCATTTCGAGGTCCGGAATTCGTGAGCAGGCTGCAAGATGTCACGGCAGCTACAGGGGACGACGTTTGCCTTGAGGTTTGTGTAGCAGGAACACCGGATTTGCAGGTTGAGTGGTTTAAGGGTGACTTGATAATAAAGGATGAAGGGCGTTATATTCTAGAGAAAGACACTGCTAAAGGCCAATACTCCTTAATAATCGAGGGTGTAGTACTAGAAGACACGGGTACATACAGCTGCATAGTTCTCAATGAGGCTGGGAAGACATCATGTAAAGCCAAACTTACTGTCACAGGAGAACTGAGACAGCCGACACCAGCCGGTATGGTTCAGCTGGGACAGCAAGTTCAGTTTGCGGTTGGGATGGGGGGACAGCCATTATTTAAGGTGGAGCCTTCCGAATTGAAACAGCCACACCAAAAGAGATCCGCCACGGTTGAAGAGGTAAGAACCGCATCTGTACCAATGGAAATCCCCGGGGTGGTGGTGACGGGGGCAGATGTTCTATCCACCCTTAAAGAGGACGAAGTACCAGCTAAAGTTCCAAGAATGGGAGACGAGGTCCAGTTTGAGCTCGGGCTTGGCGGGAAACCGTTGTTTAAAATCGACCCAGAAGCAAATAAAGAACCAATGCCGTCCACAAAACCTAAAACAGCTCGACCAGTGCGTGATTCGGAAGATAGAAGCAGTGACAAGAGACGGAAAATAGTGAAAAGTCCCGAGTTTGTGGAAGGTGACGGAACTGCCCAACCGTTTGAAGTGACAGATAGTGGAGACGTAAAATTAGAGCTGCAAGTGAAAGGTGAACCACCTCCCAAAATAATATGGTTTAAAGATGAGAAACCTATTCAGCGCAGTGCGCACTATGATGTCCGAAGCCGAGGAGACACTCACACTTTGATCATCTGTGGTGTCACTGCTGATGACCGGGGCACCTACAGATGTACAGCGGAGAATGAGGGAGGTACCAACACGCGAACATTTGACCTGGAAGTTGGAGGACCCGAGACCGAAGGCGCCCCTGAGTTTGTACAGGACAAAAGCATTGTCCCTTTTGAAGTTACAGACAAAGGCGACATAAATTTAACCGTGAAAGTCACTGGGACACCTCCGCCTGACATCCAGTGGTTCAAAGATGATAAGCCAATAGTGAGAGATAACCGGCATATTATTAAACAGCAGAAAGACGGTATCTTTTGTTTGACTGTCAAGGGAGTAACCAGTGCCGACCAAGGAACCTACGAGTGTAGCGCCACCAGCAAGACAGGATCAGCCAAGAGAACGTTTGACGTCGAGATCGATGGAGCAAAAGGAACCAAAAGACAGGCGGAACGATTTGTCATACCAAGGTTCTTGCAAGACGATTCCATAGTCCCATTTGAAGTCACTGAAGAAGGAAACATCAAACTTCAGGTGAAAGTGTGCGGGGAACCCAGACCAGTGATTGAATGGACTAAAGATGGCAGAACAGTTCACTCAAGCGACAGGCTTAAGATACAGCACCGTGACGACTTACACTCTTTAACAATCTATAACGCGAGCCCCAGTGATCACGGCACCTACAAATGCATAGCAAAGAGTGAAGCAGGAGAGACGACCAGAGCTTTCAACGTCGAGATAGAGGGTGGCAAACCACCACCTGAACACTTCATACACGACGAATCTGTGAACCCGTTTGTCGTCACCGAAGAAGGGGATGTTCGCCTGCAGGTCAAAGTGCAGAAGCATCCCCGGCCGTCAATTGTGTGGTCTAAGGACGATAAACCACTGTCTAAAGGGAAGAACATCGACATTGAAGTCCAAGGAGACATCCATAGCCTGACCATCCACAAACCTTCGCCAGAGGATGAAGGTACCTACGTATGCACTGCAACGACTGAGGATGGAACATCAACAAGGACGTTTGAAGTGGAGGTGGAAGGCGCAAAAGAAGACACCATAACACTGCAGTTTGTCCAGGATGAGACTATCACCCCTTTCGCAGTCACCCCTTCTGGGGACATCAAGCTTCAAGTTAAAGTCAGTGGTAAAGCTACGGTCCATTGGTCGAAAAATGACCAGGTTATCAAACCGAACTGGCGAATTATTCTGGAAGAGAATAACAACATCCACACATTAACCATGAAAAAACCCACTTCAGCTGACCAAGGAACATACAAATGTGTTGCTACATCAGAGCAAAGCACAGCCACTAGGACATTCAAGGTAGAAATGAAGCAAGGCAAGCCAGTTATTCCTGTTGAGGACACAATTTTGCCTAAGTTCCTTTATGACGACCTTTTGGAACCCTTTATTGTGTCAAAAGAAGGAGACATTACAATACAGGCAAAGATTTCCGGAAAGCCTCGTGTAGAATGGATCAAAGATGGAAAGCGACTGACTAGTAATGAACACTTTAACCTCAAAGTTGACAAAGATGTGTACTCACTGAAAATCAACAAGCCTACCTTAAGTGATGGTGGAACGTATACCTGTAAAGCAACAAGTGGCCCAGGAACAGTTACAAGAAACTTTGATGTAGAAATCGAACGAATGATACCATCTCAGAAGCTACGAACTCGATCACAAGAGATTGCTGCTCTTCAAGTTGTAGAAGACAAAACACAAGTCCCGTTTGAAGTTACACCTGGGGGAGACGTCTTTCTTCGAGTTAAAATCATGGGAACGCCAACAAAAGTTGAGTGGTTTAAAGACGAAAAACTGATCAAAGCAGGAAGGAACATCGAGGTACAGGTGAAGGGAGACACGCAAGTTCTTATTATCAGGAAGCCAACAGCTAAAGACCAAGGCACTTACAAATGTCAGGCAACGACGGAGAATAGCACAGTAACGAGATCATTCAACGTAGAACTTAAGCAAGGTAAACCTTTTGTTCCTGATCAAGAGACTTTGTCGCCAAAGTTCATCGAAGACGACTCAGTGCAGCCGTATGTTTTATCAGATAATGGAGACATGACCCTACAAGTCAAGATCTCTGGTAAGCCCAAACCCAGGGTAGAATGGACGAAAGACGGCAAGCCCCTGCAATCCGATACACGAACTCGTATCCAGGTCCACGATGACAACACATATTCCCTAACTATTAAGAACCCAATTGCGGAGGACGGAGGAAAGTACACATGCAAAGCATCAAACAATTCAGGATCCACCTCGAAGGTCTTTGATGTTGAAAAATTGGCTAAAGTGGCCAAGCCAGAGAAGACTATTATTCTGGAACAGTATGGAACAGATGAAGTGGAAGGTACGGAAACATCGTTAACCAAGAAAGGAAAGGATAGACCAAAAATCCTTAATGACGAAGCTGTTGTTACTGATGAGGGAGACCTGGAACTCAAGGCACGCGTGGTAGGAAAACCTACTCCATCGGTTGAATGGTTTAAAGGCGAGACGCCCTTAATGCCCAGCGGTAACATCAAAATTTGCGTAAATGAAGATTTCCATATTTTAACCATCATACAGCCAACTCTAGACGACCAAGGCACCTACAAGTGCATAGCCTCCAATGATGTGGGGAAGGCTATTAAGAACTTTGAAGTGGAGTTGGAAGGTTCGGAAACATCTTCCGTTGTAGAAGATATCCAAGTAACAGAATACGTCACTGAAGAGTCTGTGACCCCTTTTGAGGTAACTCTTCAAGGTGATATCAAGCTGCAGGCGGTAGTATCTGGCAAGCCAGCTATGGTAGAGTGGTTTAAAGACGAGAGGCCCATCTTGCCTAGTAATCATATTAACATCTTGGAGGACAATGAGGTACATACATTGATTATCAAAAACCCAACAGCACGCGATGAAGGTACCTACAAATGTGTCGCCACCACTGACACGGGTTCGGCAACCAGGTCGTTCGCTGTTAACATGAAGCATGGAAAACCAATTGTCCCTAGTGAAACCACTCTCTGTCCAAAGTTTGTCGAGGACGAGGCACTTGAACCGTTTGTAATAAGTGAAAATGGCGACATATCTCTTCAGGCAAGGGTTAATGGAAAACCAAAACCAACCGTCATGTGGACGAAGGATGAGAAGTCTGTAAAGCCGACAAACCGCATCATAATTTCATCTGAAGATGACCTTCACGTTCTAACGATAAGTAAACCGTTACCAGAAGACAAGGGAAAGTACGTTTGCACTGCCACAAACACATCGGGCTCCTCAACACGATCATTTGACGTTGATGTTGAAGGGACTGGCCCTGTTCCAATGAAAGATGAAATTGCTCTTCCACAGTTTGACGTTGGACTAGCAAGCGCCGCACCTGATTTAATAACTACTCCAAAGGAAGGTAAGAAAGCACCGATCCCAAAGGAAAAGCCAGTAAAGCCGACGTTTGCTGACAGCATGGCAACGGTGAATGATGATGGTGATCTCATACTACAGGCACAAGTATCTGGTAAACCCACCCCCACTGTGCAGTGGCACAAAGGAGAGCAGCCGGTAAAGCCCAGTAAAAATGTCAGAATTCAGGTTGATGAAGATCGCCACACTCTCATCTTAGTCCAACCAACTTTGGATGATCAAGGTACATACAAGTGTACTGCTACTAATTACGCGGGCCAAGCTGTAAAAAACTTTGAAGTTGAACTGGAAGGGTCAGAAACGTCTTCATTAACAGAAGAAATTATGGAAACTGAAGCAGTTGGAGAAGAGGAAGTTAAGCCCTTTGAAGTTACGTCGACAGGCGACATTAGGCTGCAGGTGAAGGCGGACGACTCAGCTGTTGTTGAATGGTTTAAGGAAGATAAGCCTTTGATGCCCAGCTGGAAGCACAACATCTGGGCTGAGAATAACATTCACTCACTGACCATCAAGAACCCAACTAGTAGAGATCAGGGTACGTACAAATTCGTCGGAACCACTGGCACTGACTCTACATCAAGAACTTTCAATGTGGAAATGCACAAAGGAAAACCAGTGGTACCTACTGAAATCACTTCCTCGCCAAAGTTTGTTGAAGACGAACCAACGAAGTCCTTTATACTTACTGACAATGGCGACATTGAACTAACAGTTAAAGTGAGTGGTAAGCCAGCACCTACCGTTGAATGGACAAAAGACAGCAAACCCGTGAAACCAAGCAGGCATATTGACATCAGGATAGAAGACAACGACGTTTATAAACTTATCATCAATCAACCGACTCCCGAAGACCAAGGGACTTATACTTGCATTGCAACCAGCGACACTGGAACCTCGACAAAGTCATTTGTTGTCAATGTTGAAGGTACCCCAACTACAAAGCCATCCCAAGTCAGGCATGTTGGTGAAGAGATACAGTTTACTGTACCTGCGCCTGGAGAGATAAGACCAGAGCATGAAAAGGAAAGACCCATCCTGCCCGTGGAGCAGATTGTTACTCCACAATTTGTAGAAGATGATTCAGTTGTGCCGTTCGAAGTCACCAAAAGTAACGATGTTAAACTTCAAGTAAAGATAACCGGTGAGCCAAAGCCAGTGATAGAATGGTCAAAGAACAACGTACCACTTAAACCTGGGCGTTACGTGGACATTAAAACCGAAGACGACATTTCCACACTGATAGTGAAGAGTCCGGCTCCAGGAGACAAAGGCACTTATAAATGTACAGCTACGAGTGAGACAGGTACAGCGACGAGGTCATTTGATGTAGACATCAAAGGCAGAAAGCCCGTGGTCCCCAAAGAAACAACTATCGTGCCCCAGTTTGTTGAGGATGAAACCGTAGTTCCTTTTGAAGTGACTGAAGAGGGAGAAATCAGTCTCCAAGTCAAAGTATCTGGGAAACCAACACCAACAGTGAAATGGTCAAAAGATGGAAAGACCCTGAAAACAAGCGACAGCATTGATATTGACGTGGATGGTGATTATCACACACTGACAATTATAGAACCATCCGTAGATGACCAAGGGACATACACATGCACTGCTACCAGTGATGCAGGAACATCCGTTCGGTCATTTGAAGTTGATATTGAGGGTGTTAAACCAAAAGCTCAGGCTGAATTTGAAGTAGGGAAACGACTCCCAGAAGAAGCTGAATTCAGAATTTCTACACCAGGAGTTGCTAAGTCAGTCGAGGCGCCAGCACCAACTCAAAAAGAAAAGAGACCACTCACACCAGCAGAAGGGAAACCTAAACCTGCTCAAAAAAGTCTACCAGAATCAGAGCCCAAAGAGACAAAACCTGTGAAATCTGTACCAAAAGAAATCAAAGTAGAAAAGCCGGGCCCTAAGGAAGTAGAGGTGGTAATTCCTACTCCAAAGTTTGCAGAACCTGTAGAGGCCGTCAAATCACTACCAAAAACTGACGAAACCATGGAACCAACGGCGCCGGTTGAAGAAATCAGCACGCCCAAGTTTATTGAGGACGATACTTTTGTGCCATTTGAAGTTACGAAAACTAATGATGTCAAACTGGAAGTTAAGTTAGCTGGTGAGTCAAAACCTGCCATTGAATGGACTAAGGACAATAAGCCCCTAAAACCCAATAGGTATATTGACATTACGACCACAGATGAGAAATCAACGTTGGTTATTAAGAGCCCAGCTCCTGGTGATAAAGGCACTTATAAGTGTACAGCTACAAGTGACACAGGATCGGCAATGAGAAGATTTGACGTTGATATTAAAGGCAGAAAGCCTTTGGCTCCCAAGGAAACGATCGTAGTTCCTCAGTTTGTTGAGGATGAAGAAGTGGAACCATTTGATATAACAGATGAAGGCGAAATTAGTCTTCAAGTGAAGGTTTCAGGAAAACCGAAGCCACAGGTGTTGTGGACTAAAGACGACAAACCAGTTAAACCAAGTGACAACATAGATATTGACGTAGACGATGCCATTCACACACTAACCATCACAGAGCCAACTCCAGATGATCAAGGAACGTACGTTTGTACGGCCACAAGTGATGCTGGAACAGCAGTTAAACGTTTTGATGTCGAGGTTGAAGGTGTAGCTCCAAAACGAACCAGAGAAGTAGACAAACAAAAACCAAGGAAAGAAGAACCTGCCAAAATTATGCCAAAAGATGTGGAGACAGTGAAATCCCAAGGCACGAAAACCGAGGCACCAACAGCTGAACCGGCTGACACTCCCTCTGAGGAGATAATAGCGGTAGAGACGTTGGCTCCGAGAGATATCGCAGCTATGTTTCCTCAATCGGAAGAAATTAAATTAGTTGAAGTTCCAGCTGTAGCTCGAAAACAGAAGCCAAATGACAACTTGCTGGATTTGGCACCAGAAGAGAGGGAAAAGACAAAGCCGCAGCCTAAAAGACCGGAGAAGCGCAAGATACCAGTGGATGAGAACATTAAAGAGGCTAAAGTAAAGCCTGTCGAGCTAGAAATTGAGTTTCCTTCCCCAGACGAAACAACTCCATCCAACGCTGTAGCACCAACGTCAATGAAATATAAACCAGAAGTACCGGTAAAACCTAAACCCAAAGAGAAGGAAGCAGTTAGACACAAACCCGATGAAAAGACAGCTTCTCAATCTGTTCAAAGAGAAGCAGTGACCAAGAAAGCAAAACGAAAAGAAGAAAGTGAAGAAAAACCCAGTATACCAACTGAAAAGCCTGTCTTACCGATTGACGAAATCAGCACTCCACAGTTTGTGGAGGACGATTCTTTTACACCGTTTGAAGTGACACAAACCAACGACATCAAACTACAAGTTAAACTGTCTGGTGAAACAGATCCTGTAATTGAATGGTCGAAAGACAACAAACCATTGAAACCCAGCCGATATGTTGACATAAAAACAACTGATAACTTGTCAACAGTAGTTATAAGAAATCCATCTCCAGCAGAGAAGGGAACTTACACGTGTACAGCTTCAAGCGAAACAGGTACGGCCACAAGATCTTTTGATGTGGAGATAAAAGGCAGAAGGCCAGTCGCACCAACTGAACAAACTGTTGTCCCTCAGTTTATTATGGACAATGAGGTAGTTCCTTTTGAAATAACCGATGAAGGGGAAATTAATTTACAAGTGAAAGTTGCTGGGAAACCAAAGCCGGAAGTAACATGGACAAAAGACGGTAAACCCATCAAACTAAGTGACAACATAGACATTGATGTCGATAATGATATTCACACACTGATCATTGTAGAGCCAACTCCAGATGATCAAGGAACGTACACGTGTACAGCCACTAGTGATGCAGGGACATCGATAAGGTCGTTTGAGGTTGATGTCGAAGGTGTTGCTCCTAAACGACCAACCGAAGAGGACATCAAAGGAAAGAAGTCTGCACCCAAAGAAGTCGAGGTTGTGATTCCTGCACCAAAAGAGATAAGGCCTGTTGAGTCAGTGGCATCGATCCCGAAGGAAGAAGAACCAGTAAAACCTAAGCCCAAGGAAATGCAAGCTGCAAAACCCAAACCGAAACCAGTAGAAGAAGATGTGAAGGTTGAGACCGTGAAACCAAAGGCCCAGACACGAGAAGCTCAGAAGCAGAAGCAAAAGTCAAAAGAGGTGGAAACAGTGAAGCGCAAACCAAGTGAGCATGAGCCTGTGAAACCGGAACCGAAGGAAGTCGTTGAACCAGTACCAAAGAAAGGACAGCCCATAAAACCAGC
Source organism: Parazoanthus atlanticus (assembly GCA_025448195.2). NCBI lineage: Eukaryota > Metazoa > Cnidaria > Anthozoa > Zoantharia > Parazoanthidae > Parazoanthus > Parazoanthus atlanticus. The sequence continues at coordinate 5,217 of JAOEHT020604699.1, read as the reverse complement.
CAAGAAGCCAGTTTTACCAATCGAAGAAATCAGCACTCCACAGTTTGTGGAGGATGATTCTGTTGTACCGTTTGAAGTGACAAGAACGAAAGATGTGAAAATGCAGGTTAAAGTGGCTGGTGAACCCAGACCGACAATTGAATGGTCAAGAGATAACAAACCGCTAAAACCTAGCCGGTATGTTGATATCAAAACAGAAGAAGACCTGTCATCTCTGACCATCAAGAACCCAGGTCCGGGAGATCAAGGCACCTACAAGTGTACTGCCAGCAGTGAAACTGGTGAAGCAACAAGGTCTTTTGACTTGGACATCAAAGGACGAAAACCTGTTGTTCCCAAAGAAACAACCGTAGTTCCTCAATTTCTTGAGGACGAAGAGGTAGTGCCCTTTGAAGTAACTGATGAAGGGGAAATTAATTTGCAAGTGAAAGTTGCTGGGAAACCCAAGCCGGAAGTAACATGGACAAAAGACGGTAGGCCCATCAAACTGAGTGACAACATAGACATCGATGTCGATGATGGTATTCACACACTGACCATTGTAGAGCCAACTCCAGATGATCAAGGAACGTACACGTGTACAGCCACTAGTGATGCTGGGACATCGATAAGGTCGTTTGAGGTTGATGTCGAAGGTGTTGCTCCTAAACGATCAACCGAAGAGGACATCAAAGGAGTGAAGTCTGCACCAAAAGAAGTCGAAGTCGTGATTCCTGCACCACAAGAGACAAGGCCTGTTGAGTCAGTGGCATCAATCCCGAAGGAGAAAGAACCCGTAAAACCTAAACCCAAGGATGTGCAAGCTGTAAAACCAAAACCAAAACCAGAGGCCGTGAAACCAATAGTGCAAACACCAGAAACTCAGAAGCAAAAGCCGAAGGAGGTGGAAGTAGTGAAGCCCAAACCAAGTGAGGATGAGCCTGTGAAATCAAAACCGAAGGAAGTCGTTGAACCAGCCCCGAAGAAAGGACAGCCAATTAAACCAGCCGAGAAGCCAGTTTTGCCGATCGAAGAAATCAGCACTCCACAGTTTGTGGAGGATGATTCTGTTGTACCGTTTGAAGTGACAAGAACGAACGATGTGAAAATGCAGGTTAAAGTGGCGGGTGAACGCAGACCGACAATTGAATGGTCAAAAGATAACAAACCGCTAAAACCTAGCCGGTATGTTGATATCAAAACAGAAGAAGACCTGTCAACTCTGACCATCAAGAACCCAGGTCCGGGAGATCAAGGCACCTACAAGTGTACTGCCAGCAGTGAAACTGGTGAAGCGACAAGGTCTTTTGACTTGGACATCAAAGGGCGAAAACCTGTTGTTCCCAAAGAAACAACCGTAGTTCCTCAATTTCTTGAGGACGAAGAGGTAGTGCCCTTTGAAGT
>JAOEHT020604590.1:0-15809 GCA_025448195.2 Parazoanthus atlanticus | reverse complement strand
AATCATATCTGTACTACCTAAAAACTTCTGCAATAAATGTTGAATGATTATGTATCTGAACATGCTCGTACAATGCTAATTCAATCTGACCCAGTATCTTTAGACAAACATTTGTAAACTGGAGACTGAGGGAGCTTAAACTAGCATAAACGTTATGGTTTCTTTTTTCACGTTTTACCATCAGTAATCGACTCTGTTCTTTTATACTTAGAAAGTTATCACGTGGTAAACAAATAGACAAACAAACAGACAAACAAGCTGTTGCTTTGTGCGCAGGTTGCTGCTCGTGTCCTTGGAGTCCCCAAGTCTACGATCTATATTAGTGAGACAAGTACCAACACTGTTCCCAACACTTCTGCGACTGCTGCCTCGTCCGCGTCTGATCTCAATGGAATGGCTGTAAAGGTATGTTCACTTCTGTGGCAGGAGATGTATATAAATTATCAATAAATTTTAGTATGTAATCCTTCAGTGGGGGAATGGAAGGACAGGGAAAGGATTAGGGTGGTGCTATTTATAGAATGGGGTGAAGGTAGTAGTACTAGTAGTAACATTATTAGGGAGGAAAGGGGGGATACAAGGGTGGTACTATTATCAATAGGACAGGGATGGGTGGGATATAGGTGGTGTTTTATTATTGAAATAGATATGGATAGGAAGGGCTAAATACATAACTTTTTATAATTAATGTTAAATCCATCCATCCCTGTCCTATAGTTAGCGCATTTAAACATTTAGATGCTAATATGCACTTTAGAAATGTATTTTGTAAAATTATTATTATTGTTATTGTTAATGTTAATGTTATTATTATCATTATTATTATTATTATTATTGTTATTATAGATAGAGTGGAGTTCTCTATTTTTGTTTTATTAGTAGTCTGCTAGTTTAACTTGCTGAGTAATAACCTGTTTTAAACTTGCCACGTTAAACTTTTTTACAAATATCTTAATTTTTTTTGTCTGTACAATAAAAGCTTAATAAAAAAGAAAGGCAAAAAGGTTTGGCTTGTCACTAGGGAGTTAAACAGCTGGATTTGATGGCCATCTCTTCTTTAAGTTATCTGTCCATCTGCCAGCCTGTCTCCACCTTTTGTTTTGTTTGTTTGTTTGTTTGTCTGCTCGCTTGTCTGTCTGTCTGTCTGTCTGTCAGGATCGAGTGAACCTGCCAGCTTGTCTGTCTGTCCTCTGGCCTGCCTGTCTCCTCTGATCGTTTGTTTGTTTGCCTTCCTGCTTGTCTGTTAGTTAGTTTGCTTGTCTGTCTGTCCTCCTGCCGGCCCATCTCCTCTGTTCATTTGTTTGCCTGCCTGCTTGTCTGTTGTCTCGGCCTGTCCGCTTGTCTGCCTGCCTACTTCTCTGTCTGTCTGTTTGTCTGTCAGTCTGTCTATTTGCCCGCTCATCTGTCTGTCTGTCTTACGTTTTACCAGTCTTGCTATAGATACGGTATGTCTTTGAATGAATATTTGCCTGTTTATTTGACTGATAGCTGGCCAGGTTAGCTCATGTTCATAGTTAGCAGTTCATGTTCAAAATGACACGCTGGTCCCTTTGTGGATTAAGATTTAGATTTAGATGTTATGTCTTGTTCTTATCCTGATGGGCGGATAGGACGCCATCAAAAGCCCATAAATATCAAGCACATTTACTTAAATAACTACAACTTGCTTTGTTCCAAATATATCCGATTCCCTTTTACGTCCCATTTCCACAGATTGCTTGTGAACAGCTGATCGAGAGAATTGCCCCCTTCAAGAAGGCGAACCCAAAAGGCAAATGGGAGGACTGGGTAAAATAAATTTCTCTTTTTAATTGTTATGTTTTTGGCAAAGACAAGCTGTAATGTAGCGTCCTCTGAGACCCAGTGGAAGTCTGTCAGGTTGGAGAAAATTCAGGGTAAACAAAAAAAGTCAAGAAAGGGTTGGGAGACTTCAGTCTTGGGCCTCACTGCTCTTGGCCTCGCTTCGCTTGGTGCTCCCCTGTCCTGAATTTTATCAAGCCGACTGACAACCCCAGGGTCTCCCAGTATGAAGCTGCAGTAGAACGATACTTTTATTAAGAGCATTTTACACATGTAAGAACGTTGAGCTAGCAATGTTGTTCCTATGTGTTTAAGTTGTAAACAGAAAGAAAAAACTGAGTTACATAGTCACCATTTCACACGTCATCATTATCATTATATATTTGCGGTAAGACCACAAGGCATCAAACCAACTTGGTAAACACACGAGTGCGGTCTAAATACAGAGCAGTTCACTTAGGTAATAACCAGCTCAAGTCTTGTTTACAGAGAAAAGTTTTTATGTACATATGAAACAGAAGGTCAGTTAGACGTTAGATTCTGATGCACAATATAGTAACATGTCTAAAATGAGATAAGTTTTATAAAGCAACAACAGCAATAACTAGTTTGTTCATTGCTGATGCTTGTTATCGTTATACTTCACTTTGATTATTCTATTCTCGATTTTGAAGGCAAAATTTGTGAGAAAGTAAGACTGACTGAACTTCCTATCTCGCGAGATTTATATTTGAGGTTCTGACTTGCAGCAAATCATTTGCTAGTTCTCTTTTTTTGGTAGAACGACATAGTTTTAAACGGTAGCACAGTACCAGCCAGTGTATCTTTTAGTTTGAGTTACTCTTTATTACTTTTATATTCTATTTCTATGTTCGTAATTGGTGGAAATGTAATGTTGTTGTACATAATTTCTTAGGTTCGTGCTGCATATATGGATCGAGTGAACCTGTCGGCCAATGGATTTTACAAGTAAGGACGATGTGCGGCTGTAACGTGGACACTAGTCAGAACTGCTGATTCCAGCCACCTTTTTTCTTGACAAGTACTAAAATTTGTTGTTTTTCCTAAGCAAAATATATGGCAAATCGTGAAATTATGATATTACCAAATTACTCAATTTCAAAAATTAAATTTTTTTAATCAAAATCAATAATTGCCTTCAGATGTGCTGTTGACAAAGTACTACCTGTAGTATTACAAATAAATTTATTTAATCGCTTTAATTATACAAATTTAAAAAAATACATTATGTTTTAGCCGTTAAGGTGTATTGTTCGAACGTACTGTGCAGTATTACAAATGTGCTCTTCTTGTTTGGCTGTCTATTCACATTTCTGGTGTTTTCCACATAACTCTATGCCATTCTATTTCCTTCTGTTTCCTAGTCTTGACATTGGAGTAATTGTCAATCAAATTTAGTTACATATTTGTTCATTCATTCATTCACTCATTCATGTAATTATTTAAGCTTGTTAACCCTTTAACTCCCACCACGTTTATCAGCTATGAGTATCTTCTCTTTATAGTATAAATATAGAATAAGGCATCTCACCTTGTGGCTGTTGTGATGCTGAAATTATTGCAATGATTGCGGCAGCTTGCAGAAAGAAAATCACAAAATTTGATTGTACGATTTCAAAGGTAGTTTTTGTTTATTTCAGCTTCAACACTACAGCTTACAAACACAAAAGAAAATTGTCGAGTGACGAAATTATTTGCTTACTTCTGCTTGCAAGAGAGTGTGTACCCTGACTTTAAGGGAGCATTTCACCTTTTATCAAAATTCCCGCACACTTACATGTACATTATAATCTGCCAATATCTCGGCTTCAATTAATAAAATCAAAATTTTGAATCATAAGGACCTTGTACCGTAGTTTGTAAAGAGTCACAAATATTTTAAGAATTTTTGGAGATAATTGGGAGGAAATAAGATGTTTTAAAATTGTTGATTTTCAAGGAATTTTAATTATTTTGGATTTTAAGTAAGTTTAAAATTAATTTTTGGAGTTAACATTAAATGGACGAACACCAGCTCGTATGCTACCCGAAGAGTGACACTTGCTCGCTTAGGAACAGTGTTTGTTGCGTTCTAAACCTTTTTTCCCTTCTTAATTCTCCCTCTAATCCTCCTAATCACCCGAACAAAATTAAAGGTTAAACGCCCCGTTAAAGATAATTTTCTTGCTTTTGTTTTGTCTTTTTAACGCTGAGTTTTGCAGTTATTATCCACTGGTTTGTTAAATAGTAAAACAATTTTTCCCCTCAGTGTCAGTGCCTAGCGATAGACATTCACCTGAGTTGCTGCTTTCACTCCGGCCTGGTGAATATCCATCACTAGTCACCTCCACTTTGGGGAATAATTGTTAGTTGTCGAGCACTGGAATAATAATGTGCAAACATGATGATGATGATGAGGATGATGATGATAACTTTATTTTAAAAGGGTACCACTGACTATCACAAGGATAATTTAAAATGGCCCTTAAATAAAATAAAACAATATTTAAACATTTAGTGATACAGCTCCTTTAGTAAAAGTGTGTGTTTAGACTTACTAATTCAAGAAAGGTTGCTCTTCAAACATGAAACATGAAAGATACTGTACGACCTGGTGTTGTTCTGGGAAATCTAACACCTATAGAAAGAAGTACTGTTTAATGTGCATGTATTCCATACGTCCTTCACACTTTTGAACTGCATCATTAGCTCTACTCGTGCATGAATACTGTAAAGAAGGTATTGACTGAGGTGTTCCCAGAAATCCCCAGGGTCGTGTGTTTCACGTTTTCAAATAACAACGTTTCTTAAATTAGGTGTCTTTGTCATCTTCAGTTACCACTGTTATGTCAATACTTTCTGAGGGCCTCCACAGACGAGGGAAATAGCTATAGGGTAATCCCGGTGTTGTGGTCTATCACCTACATACAGCTCATTCCAACTGGCTGTAGGCGGTGGTCCGAGGTCAGACATGGACCGTATAGCGGCTGCCAGAGGCGCCTGTATGTGCTTTCGGTTCAACCTCGTGAGCTGTGTCTTCGTAATTCAGCACCACCAAGCTGCAATGTTGACGATAAGCTACACACACTGTACTAATTATCAATAACTATAACTTGTTGATAACAAAAAGTAATCAATGACTATTAGTATTCAATGAAGCTTTTCCACACACGGGAGACCAGACGAATAGTTATTGACAACCAATATGATAACTTGCCTGACATCGTATGTCAACTTCATTCCCAGGACAATACAATTAGTTTAGTTGTCGATGACTATCTCACAGACAGGAAAAGTTAGTTGTCAATAACAAAGCAGCCCTGTTATGTATAACAAAAGTATTTTTCCTTTTGAAAAGGAAAACCCATTAGTTGTTGAAAACTAAATTTTGGACAGTTTGTTATCGATGACTTGGGACACACCTGGGATTTTTTAGTTATCAATTATTTTTTGTTATCGACAACTAATAGTTATTGATAGCTATTCCCCTTGCCAGTGGAGGCCCTCAGTGTGTCGACTTGAAACATTATTTTTGCAGTAAGTGACTTGAAACTTCTTTACGATGTGGTATTCCTTCAGTACTTCTGAAGCTACGTTTTGAAAATATGTTTAACCATTATTCTTTGCTGGCTCACAGGACACCTGATATTGGGTACAGCTTTGAGACTAACAGTGGCAACCCATTCAACTACTTCTGTTATGGAGCAGCTTGTTCTGAGGTAGAGATAGACTGTCTCACAGGCGACCACCAGGTGCTTCGCACAGATATAGTAATGGATGTGGGGAACAGTCTGAACCCTGCAATTGATATTGGACAGGTAAAATCTTGATAGTACTTAGAGTCATTCATATGCGTACACTAACACACATCCAGGTGACAGCTCACAGGTCCCATACAGTACCCAGTACAGTAGTGTAAACTGTGGATGTACCTACACATGTTCATGTATACACATACGCACAGTATATATACTTGTGTATGCACTTGTGTATGCATGTGAATATACAGTATACACAAGTCTATAAAATTATTACAAACCTACAAACACAGGAACTAAGTACTGGGTGTGACACTGTGCAAGGATATATATATTTTCATCATTTTGTTGCTGTGACATCTCTTTGATAAAATAATAGTGAGAAGAAATGGTGATAATAATATGAACAAAAATAATAACATCAAGATAATAGTAATAATAATATTAATAATAACAAATAGTAGTAATAATATATAAATGGTGCTTCAACTGCTAGTTCTAAGCACCTAACAAGCACAGTTACATGTATGTGCATAAAAATTAACATTTATAACGGTACAAAAACATTAGAAATGTATGTGTGCATCAAGAAAAGAAACTGATAATAAAACTGCCCTCTGTATATAAAACTTCACCAGTCTTCTCTGACGAAGGGCTAACGCTCGAAACGTCAGCCTTACACCAAACCTTACGGCAAAAAACATACCATATCAACCCTTGTTGATCAAAACCCATCATCAGCTTACTCGCCAACTCAGAAAAGACAGTTTTTTGCAAAACTAGTCTTCCATATATTGAATGCTAATTTTAAAAGATGGTTTTAAAGAATTCTAATGGTAGATTGTTTCACATTCGGGTGTGCGCACTTCAAAGCATCTATGCCAAATATGTCTTAAGATATACAGTATAAGGTAGAGTCCAGAGTAACTCCCTCACCCGCATTATTAACAGTAAGCCATCGAGACAGGCCTAACTTCCATCTGAATGTATCTCTTTTGTTGTGGTGCAGGTGGAAGGTGCATTTGTCCAGGGACAGGGTTTGTTCACAATCGAGGAGAGTAGATTCCTGCAGAATGGCGCACTGTTTACCACTGGTCCAGGAACTTACAAGATCCCAGGGTTTGCTGATATCCCAGTGGAGTTCAACGTTCACTTGCTACGAAGTGCACCAAATGAGAAAGCTGTATACTCGTCCAAGGTGAGCTGACTGTAATGGTAAACTTTGTAATAATAAAGGATAATATGGCATAACTTTGACCTTTTCCAGACTTTGGACCATAATGGAATTGGTCTTCCTGTTGGCTAAACTTCGGATGTCTACAATCAGTGAGGGGGCCAGAAAGGAAAATTAATATTCTTTTGGGACAACTCGCGCCTTTGGCACGAGTTTTTAGGGGGGTCCAGGTGCATGCTCCCCCGGGTAACTTTGAAAATGAGGCTCTCTGAAACGCCATTTCCTGCATTTTGAGACCATTTTGAAGAAAACTTGAATGACACTTGTTTACCCTCATTACCATCTTACTTGAACGTGAAACAGTGAAAAGGTGTGAAGAATATTCTTGTAACCTGATACAACGCATTTAGTAAGATTAAGTGCTGACAAACTCTTTTATTACATGTACAATGAAATCAATGGAAGTGACTGGTAAATCTACCGATTCTCATTCAAAGATACAAAATTAATGCATTGTGGAAACTAAACCTAGCTTGTCAGCCAGTCGAGATGGTCGAATTTTTCTTGCAACGTCTGTGATCGTTGTCATGCTTTTGCTCTCTGCTCCTGGCTTAGCTATTAAGAATGATCTCCATGCTGCCCAGAAAAACAAATTCAGGGTTCTAAAATTGCTTATTTTGATATCTAGAAACATAATTATGAAAAACTTTAACTATCTTAATTGAGCTTTTAAATCTCCGTTTCGTACTTCATTATCCCGCAATAAACAGTAACCATAGTGTTACTGACAAGATTCAAAAGGACTAGTGATTATGCTAGTGTCAAACATAAATGTTCCACGGTTTTTCAAAGTCCAGAAGAAAGTGAGTTTGAAAAAAGTGGGAGTCCTAAAGCCCCAGCCCCCCGGCGTCCCTGTACAACAACAGCAGTTTTTTATTGGCACTCCTTATAATACATTGGGAAAAAAATGTTAAATTTGAATAAACACCATTGATGGGCGATAGTCATTTAGAAATAGCAAGGATAATCTACAGCAACAACAACAACATTTTTTTATTTAGCAGCACTGGTGATATATACATAACTATTAAAAAAATAAAAATATGTGAAGTTTTGGTACTCAACTGTCTTTAACAGCAAATTTGTTTGAAATATCAGGTTCAAAGCAGAATACCTCAATACATAATTGAGGTCTCACCTAAGACCATTGATGAATATCAATTATCGTGTAAAGCCAGCTGTGTAGTTGCCATTTCTCTTAGCTGGAGAGTTAGTAAATCTCTGGTTTTAACCAGTCTTAAAGTCCTTTTCTGTTTGGTAGCCTTTGATCATTTTTGCCCAGACTATTCGCGAGCCTCCCTTGCTTCTTTCTGTTCCTGTGCGCTAATACTAAGCTAACCTTCACCCCAGACTGTTGGCAGGCTCCCCTTGTTCTATTGTGTGCTAACCTTTGACTTTTTTAACTCAAATTGTTAGTAAGCCTTCCTTACTCCTTGCAACCACCTCTCTTGATCTTTGCTGCTTCTGAACTCTTGCCTTTGACCTTTTAACCCCAATTGTTGGTAAGTATCTCTTGCTCCTATACGCTAACCTCTGACCTTTTCACTTACAAGTTGTTGGTGAGCCTCCTTTGCTGTACACAAACCTTTGAATTTTTTCCCCTGTCATTGGTGAGCATCCATTGTTCCTTGCTGCTTCTGTACACTAACCTTTAAACTTTTCACCCCAGTTGTTAATGAGCATCCTATTTTCCTATACGCTAACTTTTAGCCTTTTTCGCCCCAATTGTTGGTGAGCATTCCTTGTTTCTTATGTACACTAATCTTTGACCTTTTCTCACCAGGCTGTAGGCGAGCCTCCTTTGTTCCTTGCTGCTTCTGTGTTTTACGCCATCAAGGATGCAGTGACATCCGCCAGGTGAGTTTTGCTATCGTCTTTGCTGGGTTTTACATTTTTGCATTTTTAAAATCTTTTAAACTTAAATTTGGTTCAAAATCTAACCATCTGTTGCACCAGAAACTCTTTGGTTGTCCTACAAAGATACATTTCCATGCCACCACTCCACCATTTAATTTACACAGAGCCCTACTGAAAACACTTTCGAGTGAGGAGGCTGTGCATTAGGCTGTAGCTATTATTATTGTTATTATTATTATTACTATTACTATTATTGTTGTTATTAGTATTAATATCATAATATTTGTATTGACGTTAATCAACCTATTTATGGCTAGTTGGATAACTATACACATGCTCTTCTGCACAAAGTGTGTTCAAACAGGTATACACATGTACACAGTACATAAATTTGTACACAAACTGTATACACACATATGGATATAACACACACACACACACACACACGTCTACACAAAAAGTGTGCAAACATGTTTTTATTCTTGTTTCCACTTTTCTATTTTCCTTATGGGTATGTTCGTTCTTACTGACGAGTTTGGTATGGTCATACAAGGCCTAAAGTGTTGCCTGTACTCCCTAAATTCTTTGTTCGACTGGAACTTAGGACATTTTAAAATAATTCTTGATGCGCACGCTGTGTGCTAAGTTGGCTTTTTGCATAGCTCTGACAGAGCATAGAGCTTCCTCTCTCCTCCCCTTTCCCCCACCCCATCCCCTCCTCCTCCCACTCTCACTCCATCTGCCCCTCTCCCCCTCTTTCACTCACTCTCTATCTATCTCTATCTCTCTATCTTTCTGTGTCATGTTTACACATTTGTACACTCATTGTGTACAAGTAAAAATACAGTTGGCAGTATTTACACTTGTACAAGATGTATGTAAATTAACTGTAATGCATACACATACACACACACAAAAACAGCCAGTACGAACAATTTGCGTATTCCCAATTTGTTTTGACAGTTAAGTAGGAGCGACAGCTGGCTGTAAAAGTTGTAATAAAATTGTCATACCTACGCTTGTACATCAGGAAATACTTTATTACTTTTTCAGACGTGATGCAGGTATAGAAGGTGTTTTTAGGTTTGACAGCCCGGCAACAAGTGAGCGCATTCGATTGGCATGTGTTGACCAGTTTACCCGGCAGGTGAGTCTATTTAAGAAATGGTCCATGCTTAGCGTGCGTCTATAATAATAATAATAAATTGCAGTGCTTATATAGCGCTTTATCACTGTAACGTCTCAAAGCGCTTTACAATCATACGTCCGGCGCCAATGGCTGCCATTACAGTATTATGCAGGTCACAACACCGGGATCACCCTACTCTTTGCGAGAAGTGCGTGGGTTCTTTTAAGTCCCCCGATAGAACGTCGAGAGACTAGACCAACGGCTTAAAGTCCCTGTGCACGGACGGTGTGGCGAAAGATGGTCGTCCAAAGTTCAACCCTCAACCAGGCCGGGATCGATTGAACCCAGGAACTCCTGGTTGGCAGTCAGAGATCTTACCAACTGCGCCAACCTCGCACACGTTTAAAATAGCTGTTGTGTTACGTGGAGCAGTAGCCCGGGAAAACTTGAAGGAGGGGCATACTTTTCTTGAGTTTCTGCCCATAGTTTTTCTTTTAATATTCCCCCAAAAGCTTTCTAGTGGCTGTCACTTATCATTAAACACCTATTTTGACATTTACACTAATTTGCTACCATTCTTGGGCCTTTTAAAAGTCATTTTGAAATTTAGAAAAAAAAATTACGATTGTTATCAAAAAATAGCCAATTTGTATTTAATAATATCATAGAAACAGAGGATTTTTGTAAACTCAGGGAACAAGTCAGTTATATCCGTGTATTTTATAATTATGATAAGCACAATACATGTAGGACTAGTTTTAGCTCAATATTTTGCAAAAAAAAATGAAAAATACATGATCTTCTGCAGTGATGTCATTATTTTGGTTTATAATAGCTATGGTAACCACTTAATAAACACATATTACTATCACTCGGCTATATACGTTTAATATTCAAAGATTTCTAAACATACATGTCAAATTTCAGGACGATCGGACAAATCATTTTGAAAGTGATAGAGGGTAGGTCAAAATGACCCCTCCCCAAGCCTTCCCGTTCCTCCAAAAGGCCTAAGCTATTATAAGGTTAAAATATTTAGAATTCAACTTGTCCAAACGGACCCGACACTTGTTTGTCAAAGGTTAGTTCAAATGTTGGCACCATTTGAACGGATCTTAACATGTCTAATAGCATAGAAGTGTTTCACTTGTTTCTTAAATCAAGTATTAAAATCGCTTGGTAAAAACATCATATCCGATGGCTCTATTAACCACTTTCCCAATCATGAGCAGAACAACTTTAGGGCTTCAGTTGGCGAGCCACACGTATTGGAAACATGGCAGATTGGGTTAAGAAAGAAAAATGGTCGATTACTTTCAAAAGAAGGTAAAAGATAAAACCTTAAAAATTTCACAGAATAATGTAAACAGGGGTTGTGACCACCAGCAAAACCCTTACTCTGTTCTGCGCATGATTGGTAAACTGGCTTTCAAGGTTCTATTTATTCATATGTTCCAGTGATCTCATTTTGTCGTTTAACCGCCAAAACGAGATCTGGGGACGAGATCAGTCTTCTAGAGCGAAAATGCTTGTTGTCACTTCTTTTGACTTTAGCTTTATCCATAAAACATCTCCTCTGAATTCTTAACAAAAGTTTACCATTTGCTTTCGTTTTTCTTTTGCTGTAGGGAAGCTCTGTTTTGAAAAATCCAGATTACGTTTCGAAACTTCCATTCAATCACTGAGTATGGTCTGTTATCTCATGTAATGAAGCTGAGATCTTTTAGTAGAAAAATTTAACGTTGGAAATTGTGCACATACACGTATTTGATTAAGAGTCATTTCGAAATTAATTGCTATATAACTGAAATGAAAAGCTAGCGGCATTATTCGCATATCCCTATTGCTACATTATTGTATTGTTGTTACATCCTACCGATCAATATCAAGATAAGTATCTTATTAGTAAATGCAAATATATATAAATATCCAAATATTACAAACTCGAAATATGACCATACCTTGTGAAGATCTGATAATAGAGTTGTCATAACACTGCCATCTGTTATTGAATAAACCAAATGTTTGTTTGTTGCTCAGATTACAGACACATCTCCGTGGTTTGTTTCTCACATTATTTGCACTGTAAATTGAGCACGGTGCTTGCGAAAGCGACGCCAGAGGAGTTACTTCAAATGAATCCCTTATATTCAAGTTTCTACCAGAAAAACGACGAATGGTGAACGTTTGAGAATTCGATCCACGATTATAAAAGACGAACACCGAAACAACAACGAGAACACAATGGAAATTCATACTGAACCAGTGTCCTTAAACCTTGTTCAGAGTTAAATGCAATGATGATCCATTCCCGATCCTCTCAACATTTCTGGCACGATTTGAATACAGCTTGTCCAAGAGAATAGTTATTCAGATGAACGTCCCTTTGTCGAAGCATTCGCCTGATAATTAGGATTCTTTCAGATCCACAGAGGGAGCAGTTTCGAAAGCAATCAGTTTTGGAGATAACAGCATAAAATCTAACGAATACTTTGAATATTAACGAGTTTGATATGAAACTTGTGACAGCAGCTTTAGTGCGGGGTTGATATCAGACGATCCGTTACGTGTGCAATATTATTAGTAATATCTATATTTATAGCTCTATTTACAAGTAAAGCCGGAAGATGACTTAGAGGAGTTGTTGTTGCCTAAAAATGCCATAATACACAAATATAAGTTTTTTTATATACAGTTATTATAATAACAATAATAGTAATTACAACTAAATGCACATATTTGTTAAATACTTTGAAAATATATGTCGAAGTTACACTAATTGTATTTTATGATATGCGATGAGGTCCGTCACACTCGAGGAAGTTTTCCTTGTCAACAAAAAATTTGCCAGTGGGTGAAGGGAAATGTTGTAAGTTTTCGTTATAATTGAATAAATGAATTGTTCATAAACTGGCCCATCAGGTTTTAAACAAAAACTTGTCAAAGAAAGACTAATTGCTTGTGTGTATCACTATCATTGTATGTACGACACGAAAAGCATGACAAGGAAAAACTTGTCAAGTGGAGAAACGTGCTCATGCTCGCTTTACAAGGAAAAACTCCTACATTTCCCCTAGCTTACGAGCAAATGAAATAGTTGTAAGAAAAAATGTCAAGGAAAACTTGCTGGTATGCAAGTGGCTTAATCCGTTAGGTCAAAGGTCTCATAGGATCTCAGCAACACCTTCAATCGTGGAAAGTGCACGTGTGACCGGAAAACATTAAAGACATTCAGCAAAAAAAAAAAAACACGTACACGCTTTCTTATACGAGAACCAAATAGTTTTGGTCGAGGATTGGTGTTCTTTAACTTTTTGGCAATTTAAACATCAAATTGTTCGTAAATTGTTCCTATTTTTATGCAAAACATAACTGTTCCAGTTGACAATTAGGTTGTTTTGGATCTGAGATATAGCTAGAGCCTGATATTGTTCTTCAAAACTTGTTCTTAATTAAATTTGAACAAATCTGAACATCAGGGTTCTTATAAAGTTTGTTCTTTAATATTGAAAAAAAGCCCGTGTTAACAGCAAACCGATGGCAGCCATATGACCAGAGCCCAGCGTCACATTTGCTGTACTTTCCAGACGTTTGAAAGGCTGGAGGAATCAGCTTCATATTTCTCTCGCCTAAATCATATATTATTACACGTGTGAATGCTGCATGCATTTGTATACGAAAAAAGTTATTATTGCTCTGATAATTAACATTTTTGAATGGCGGCGCTAACACAACAATGCTGCAGTTTACTTTTATCTAAATGGACAAACTACTCGTAACTTCTGATAATACCTCAATGGCCATATTTTTTAAAAAAATTCAATAGGTTTTAAAATATATAAAGGGTTTATATTAATTATTATATAATAAATAATTAACAATTTTGTTAATTACTTCTGACGCATACTACTTGCGAACCTCGCAATGCGGTTGGCGGTTAGTTATAAACATAGCAACACGTGGATCTAATTGGGGTTATTGTTCAATTTTAAAGATACCAGCCCTTGTTTTGTCGTCATTTAGGGACTGATAAACAAGTAGTTTAATTGCTGAGTAAAGTGTTCGTTTGATCGTTAGTGATCATTAGTTTTTGCAGTTTGACGTGAAAATAATTCGGTTTTAAAATCTAACAATTAAGAAAACAACAGAAGGATAATGGTGTGCAAGACAATTACATTTACACTTATATTAAGTCAATAAAAATCCAGAGGGAATCACACCAATTCCCTTTAAAGAGAAATAAAACCTATAATAATCTAATAAAATAAATTGGCCAGGGGGGAGAGAGGCAACTGTCTCAACGCTCTTTGCGAGTGTTCAAGATTAACGTTTCTGCAAAAAGCCTTGTGTAAATAGAATGTATTTTAATGTCCTCACACTGCCATTTCATCTTGTTCAAATCCAAACGACGTCGATTCTTCTTCGGGTGGTGTCTGTGGTTGTATACCTGTCAGGTGCAAGGGCTCGTAAACATCACCCATCCTTAACTGTTGATAAACACCCCCATCGTTATTTCTGGGTTCCAATCTCTCTTCTTTATCATACACCTCTTTAGACACGTCTGCCATCGTGATCCTTACAGTTCCCTCCTGGGGAGTGCTTGTTCCATTTGTTGCATGTTGTTCATTAGAACCTAACACTTCGAGAATATCATATATAGGTTGTGAGCAGTCCGTTATCTGTTCCATACCTTCCCTTGGAGACTTTGCTGTACACGTTTGATGCTGGCCATTAGGATTTGGCCCCTCAAGTACGTCATATAGTGCAGGTTCATCAGATGGTTTCAAATGTCCATCGTTTTTGTAATTTCGAGCCTTGGAATTGTTGGTTGTTTCTACTGGTTTAAGGTACCCACCGCTATCGTACGCTCCAACGATGAACTTTGATGCTCTTCCCTCAACAGAAGCGTAGTCATAAGTGTCTGGAATGACAATGAGTGTTAAAATACTGAAGTATCTGGGGAAAGCACAATTTTACACAAATTAGATTCGAGAATAAAACTGAGATAAACATTTAGACGTATTCTTTAATTAGTAAAACATTCGGCGTCATTAAATCGAGCAAATGGATCTTCTGAAAGTTGTATGTTTTGCAAGGTTATATTTCTTCTACTTTTTGTTTCTCTGCCGCATAGTTTGGAGATGGTGAGACTATATCATTCATAGTTATGGATGTTTTAGTTCTATTTGACAAGCCAATCGTCTTTCAAGACGCGTATCCCTTCGGCATGCCCGCTAGTCACAAACTCAACTGAAAGCTGAAGGACTGCCCGCGATATTTTCAAGTGAAATTGTAACATCCGATATAATTTCATTTCACTCTATCATTGGCTTGATATAGAGTAGATATATATAGCACGACTACTCGAAACATTGCCATTAAACCTGCCAAAAGATGATGTTGCTGTGATAGTCCTCTACCAAGATTTTGTTTAAACACCAAGAGTGACGTCTGTTACATACATCTCCGCTAAAACAAGAGATCCAACATCGATTCAGTGGACTACAGATTATCTTTATACGTCGCAGACTTTCGCTTACTACTATTACAAATAAATACAATAGTATTAATAATAACAACAATACAAATAGCAACAATTCTTATGTACGCATTGTGCAAAGTATCAATGCGTATAAAAGTAACTAAATATATTAGGAAAAACAATTAGGACTCACAGTTATCACTTCTACGTACAGAAGCATCAGTTTCGTTTTCCTGAATATTCGGCGTTCGCTTCTTTTTTGACTTATCGATCTTTGCATATATTGGAACGTCTTTGTCGTTGTGCTCTTGGTAGGTATTTGTTCCACTTGCTGTGTTTCCTGTTAAGATTAAACATCGTAACCTAATTTAAAGCTGACCTCAGAAGAAAATATCTTTCAACTACGCGAAAGCAGAATGAATAATAGATTTACAGTCTTGTTTGTAAGGAAAGTACAGAGTTTCACTGATTTATTCCAGGTAACATCAGTTGTTTTGAATGAATATGTTACGTAAAATTTAAGCTCATGGATATAGAGTAAAGTAGAAG
>JAOEHT020604479.1:0-15812 GCA_025448195.2 Parazoanthus atlanticus | reverse complement strand
TCCTTTGTCTTTTCCTTTGTTATTTGAATTTCTTATGCTTGTGCTATGCTTATTTCACAAGTGTGAACCAGGCTTAAGAGGACTAGTAGAACACTACTAATAGCTTACTAGTTAACCTTGTGTCATATTAGATATTTGTGAGCATTTTGATTTTCAGCATGTTTTCTACTTTTTGCATGTGCTGAATATTGAATTTTGGCATGGTTGGACGCAAATTTTCAAATAACGGTTTTAATTCTATTTCCCATACCTATGAAGCTCTGACCGAACGTATAGATGCAAGTCAGTGCAAGTTTTAAACTTGCGTTCAATTTACGTTTTGTTTAGCTACCAGTTTACATGGACTTGCATCAACTTTAAGCGAGCTCAAATTTGAATGCAAGTCCATACAAAGTTTTATCCGTGGCCAAACGAAGCGCAAGTTGAGCGCAAATGTGAAAGTCAAAACTTGCACTGACTTGCATCGAACTGCATTTCTGCTTGGCCAAGGCTAAACAGGCCGGCTCATACTAGCATTCAAAGTGAGTTCCAAGTGCATGCACTTATTTCAAAGCCCACTCGAGGCTTATTTGAGGCGGACTTGTGAAAAATCCCGTTCACACTCAGAAATGCACGTCCCAACTTGTCTGCACTTTGCAATTTTAAAAACTATCAATCATCTTCGCGCGAAACAAACATGGTTAATTATCTAAGTGCAGTCCAGTGTGCGCTCAAATGTAGTTTCAACTGCACTTGAAGTGCACTTCGGGTTTTTTTGAAATCGACGTGATCCCATAGCAAGATGGCACTTACAGCCTCTGATGTAAACTGGCCTACCGCCGCTTGTTCAGTACTGTGCTTTCCCACATTGTGGGTGGCTCTTCCTAAAATGTTCTGCATTTTGTCTAGGGTTTTATGGAGCCGCACACATTTTATGAAACCTACTTATGACGAGCTACTTATTTGCCTTCTATTTCAACAACATTGAAGTTGTCTGTACAATCTAAATTTACGAGCAAGCCAGCACAGCGGTTTTCTTTTTGCGAACACGAATATTTGATTACTAAATTTCGAAAATGGTGATTTGGAACAAACGAACAGGAACCAAATTCTGCAAGAATTATTTCAGAACTTTCAGGCCCATTCAAGACTCCTCATTTGCAAAACGTTTTTGGTATAATGTTTAGAGTTTATTGTGTGTATGATCCATTGTCTCGTTGCAAACAAAACACAGGTCCGCAGTGCAGGTGAAAATGGAACCAAGGGGATTTGTAAACCACTGCTAATAGCTTATGGAGTGACACGCCCACTTTACACCGAGACTAGCCTCGTGTCATATTAGGTCTATGTGAATGGCCAAGAGGATTAGTAAAACTATAGAGCACTGCCAGTAGGATGTGAAGTGAAACAAAAAAAAATAAGGGGGCTCTACTACTCGCGTATTTTGGCTGTCATTAGGGGGATTGGAGAAAAGATTTAAAAGGGAAAAAAGGTTATTACGAACGCAGCAAACATTGTTCTTAACCGAGCAAGGGCCACCCCTCGTGAAGCATACGAGCTGGGTTCGTTCATTAACTATTAACTCCAAAATTTCATTTTAAACTTCCTTCAAAATCAACAACCTGCCACCTGGTCTAAATATTACTGGCATTGCGAAAAAGATTTATAAGTTTTTTCCACCCGCAAAGAACGAACAAAATGTTTGTACATGAAGTACGTCATGATGACGTCATTTGCCACAGTAAAACTTGCCGACAATCAAATCAGTGGGTTGAAATATTTAAGAGCCCACAGTTCGTTTTGCGTTGATGCGTTTTTCTCAGATAGTAAATTTATCGAAAACTCCATTTGAGGTTTATTGCCATACGCTAGTATATATTGCAGTATTTTGAATCTTCTCTCATCCACACAGGAGGTGATTAGGCACAGAAAAGGCAACAAAAGCATACAACGGTTTGTTGCTATGGCAACAATACCAATTGGTATTTACATTTTTGTCAATGACTTTGGTCAACATGTTTTGGAAATGAATGGAAGACTACTCAGTTAAACGAAACAAAAACAGTTGTCCGGACACTAACTAATTTTACTAATTACCAATCGATTCTTGTTTTTGGTTGGGGCGAAATAATTCTCGTACCCACAGCCCACGCGCAGCCTCTGGCCAAACAATGTGTTCTGGCCGCGCGCGTTAAGTTCTCGCGCATGCGTCAATACTATGAGCTTAACCAAAATCGAAACTTCTCAATTTTCGCGGTTGGACGAGTAATTATTACCCATTCACGATATAATTTAAAAATATTTTAACGACCCGTGTCAGATCCAAAGCGTATGATGAAGAATGATGTACAAAATTCGCAGAATGTCACGAGCCAATCTCGATGCAGCTAAAGCCCTTTTTTTGGCCGAAGGCCGCGTGGGTACTGGGTACGAGAATTGGACACAGTAAGGAGGTTACTATGTGCTGGATCAGTGCATCAGTTGTTGCATCTGTATTCAAGTACCGGGCCGGGATAGAAGCTACTCTAAGACGTGTAAGTATTTGTGTGACCGCAGAACTTGCATTAGCAATGCTGAGTGAAAGAGCAAAAGGTTTCGATCAGCTTTTTCTAACTTGCAATTTTCTTCGACGTGACGAAGCACGTCGCGTCTTTGGTTTGCTTGGTTCTTATGTTCGTTTTGTTGCTCAGGCGAGTTGGATCATTTTCACTTTGTTCTAAAATGAGACCTCTGTTAAAATCTGCTTCTCCTCGAAACCTTCAATTGACTATTAAATTAAACTAATGATCTTTCTATCCACAAAATATCCATTCACTCTGCTAGCAAGTTTCCTTAAAACCACAAAACAAGGTTGAGAGAATACATAACTAGAATTAAGATAGATATTTGCTTAGACACATTAAGATTTCTATTGTTATCTTATACAAATTTGTTATCTTGTATTAGAAGATCTTAGAAGTGGAGAAACATTCAATGCTACAACTAAGCTGAAACGTTTAGAAAGAAAAACAGTGAAGAAAGGTTTTGACAAGATAGCTTGAATGATAAATCTTTGTTTGTTGATCTTTCGAGTGAAAGTGTTATAGCAGATGGCATAAAGAACTCAGCTCTCACTTGCCGTAAAGCCTTTCATTGCAGAAAGTAAACAGGCAAAGGACATTTGGAAGTTCCGGGAGATTAACACATAATGACCATTTCTCTTAAAAAGTCTAGGTTTACGGTTCCGATTCTTACACGAAATGTCTATCAATATATGTGGCAAAACAAAGGATCAAACCGAGAAAACAAGAAAAAAATGAATATTTCTGCTTGACATGTTGCAAATCAGCGAGAATTATGAAATTATAGAGTCTAGGATTTCCATTCTTGACTCGGAAAAATTAAAGACTTCAGTCATATATTAAATAAAATCAACGCGAGGTTTCGGTTAAAGATCAAACTTACTATTAAATCTAAAAGTCTAACTGTCAGTTTAGTTTTCTCGCAGCTGCGTTCTACTGTAAACAAAACTGAGACATATTTACAGTAATAAATTGTCTCGTCCTTTTCCCTTTACGAAATGCATTATTTTGAAGATTGATCAAAGACTAAATATGTCACAACTCAGCTAACCGGAACTATTTTATATATGAATATGGCCTACTTACGTCAGAACAAACGTTGCACTTTCGTTGCTGTTCAACCCGCCCACTAATTTTCACACTATCAGCGCAGCTAGCAGTAAGATTTATTGATATATTGCGTTATTGGGTTAGTGAGAAAAACTTTTTAAATAAAGGATTATTTAGTGAATAAACCCCTCTACGCTTTTTGTATCGAGCTATACAGACCCGAGGTTGAAAAAGTGTCCAAAAAGTGAACATTTGCCCGAGGCAGAGCCGAGGGCGAATGTGAAACTCTGAGGACACTTTTTCAGACAAGGGCCTGTATAGCTGATACAAAAATAGCGTAGAGGAGGTTTATTTATTTTATGATTCAATAACATTTTTTTCATGGAGCGGCAAAGCGCGAGCGATGAACGCAAATGAACGTACTGTTGAACTCTTTGCATTTTGCTGTATTGAACATTTTACTAGCTCCGTTTTTTCCTTTTGTTGTTGTTCCAAATATGGAAGCTGAATTTTCGGCCATTTTTTCGCAACAAAAACGAAAACAAAACAATTTTAATTGCTTGTCAGGGGTTTCATATATTGACCCTGCTGTATCGAAAAATAGACAACTATCCAAAAGTCAATTAAAAATAGGTTATATACAAAAGCCGTTGTATCTCTACATGCAATATCTTAGTGGTTATCTTATTTTGCGTGGTTTTTATGGACAATCTTGTGAATTTGAGCGGAGTAGCCGTGCATTGGGGTGGAAGAGAGATTTCATTACAATCATTGACTGCTTGCAAAAATCGCTTCTCCCTTTCTTCCCCTTTACGGAATCGAGCCACAAATATTGCCACGCCCTTCTCCTACGAAATCAAATTGACGTCGTCCCCTTATCGCTTGACTGGGGCATCCGTTTTCAGAAGTGAGCCTCAACAACTATAGGAACATTTTTGTGGGCGAAAAATTCCACTGAGGTGGAAAAAGGTTAAGACGGTTAAGCATAATATTTGCTTGTTCTCCTTCTATGTATAACCTCTTCTCAGCCGGCCCTCCTTTCCGTTTCTTTGAATTATTCCCTTGTCGTTTGTATTGTGAACTTTTCCAGGATCTAGGATCTCTGAAGCAAGCTAGTAAATAGATTTGGTCAAGCAAGAGAAGATAATTCAAAACTTTCCTCGATTGACTAAGTGTGATATGTCTCTTACTCAGTTGATGTTTGCAAACAAACTGCGATGTTTGATTGTCTTAAATTGCTGCAGTGTAGTTAGTGAAGTCCTATCCAGTCAAAAGTCACACTTATTTGATATCATAAATAAACTACCTTAGGGCTTAGGAAACATAAAACTGAAATAAGGTGCATGCATATAAACAGTTCTGCTCGATATCAGACTGAATTATTTTTTTCGATATTAATTTTGTTCAGGTAGATTCAGATATGCATGGGTCATCAACAGTTTAACGTCTTAGGAATAATCTGACGAGATGTTTATTCGTCTGTTAAACTGAAATTAACAGAACCTTATGTCCACATAAACTTATTGCGGCTCCCACATTACCATTATTGACGAACTTAATTGGGAAAAAATATATGTTCCGTATTCAGAACAGAGTCGCGAAGCGACGAAGGGCACTGATACGAAGAATCTCCTAACTGCGTCAATAATATAGTGTGGTATTGACGATTCAGAGTCGCATCATTGTACTTGACGTGTTGCAAGTAAATGAGATGAAATAACAACAAAAATTTGTGATTTAGCTGTAAGTTCTCTGTACTTGTCAAACACGAAACGAATGGATTGAGTTGAGCCGTTTCAAACAGCAAACGGAAGAACGTCATTAACATTGTAGTGAAGACCACGACTTTCAGCCAATCACACATTGTAGCTGAACCTCGTTCGCGAGCTATCAATTTTCTTTCTCCGAGCAAAATGTTAACTGAATCGCGATACTAAATAAAATCGTACAAGTTAACTTCTATTTACCTTCGAAGACAGCCGGATCACATGACACTGGCTAAAATTCAACGAAATAATTCAACCCGTTAGTGTTCGTATAGAGTCAATGGTTGTGTCGCGCTTAGTTTATGAAGTCAATTGAGCCTTATACTTATTGTACGGAAGTTATTTGATACTTTTTATCGTTCACAGTTTTCTAGGTTGCTTGGGCTCCGTATTCCCTGTAATATCGAAAACTAAGCTTGGTTTCCTGAACTTCGAATATAAACTTCCGTAAACTAAGTGTAAGGAAGTAAGAGATCAACACCTCAACGGTTTTGTTTTTGACATTTTTCTGTTTCATTTTGTGTTAAACACGTTACAGGAGCCTCTTCTTACAAAACAAATAGCATGTATTTGCAGAACATACATTGTGTATTAATATAATTCAGCGTAAGGTGCTGGACTTCAGCTCCTTTCACCGTATTAATACACAATGTATGTACTGCAAATACATGCTTATTTTTGTAATAGAGGCTTGCTGTGGGTTTTTTCTTACTTCTATAAATTTGGGTAATTTGAGTACTTCAGTGTTCCCATAAAGTTTCTTCTTATAAAGTAATAAACGTTTAATTTAAAAACAGACAGATCTATGAACATGTATAATTCACTTTGTCTTAGGAAAATCTGTATTACAAACTAAACAAACTTCAGTCACTCGGATACGGACACTGAAATTGATAAATAATGTGACCACTAGATTCCTTTTGCATTAATAATTCCTTGACGTTGGTCAACTTGTTTCTTGTCTTTCTACATTAACAATAACATATATAATTAAAATAGAATAAAATGTAATAAAACGAAATACAATACAATGCAATACATGAAATACAATACAATACATATATCAATACAATATACTACAATGCAATACAATACAATACATATGTCAACACAATATATTACAATACAACACAATAAAGTAAATAAAGTAAACGGAAGTCAAATTAAATTAGGTTGGTACAGAAAACTGAGCACTATAGCAAACGCAAATGAAAGATTTAGCCAATACTACTAATAAAAAATCGCGGTGCTTATACTTTACAATCATATGATTCAGTTGCTAAAATTTGGCAACGAGAAATATATCCAGGTTAAACTCAGAACATAAAAATGCAGTTTTTGAGTTAATCGTGAAGCGCCGCTATTTACTAGAGCGAACGCTTGATTTATGTACAGCAAATAGGACGTGTAATTATAAATAAAACAAATAATTGCTTTATATATAGAAATTATGTATCACTACACGCTTTTTTATACAAGAACCAGCAAATTTTGGCTAAGGCTGAACCGTCTAAATATTTGGCGACTTGAGCCTCAAATATAATTGTTCTTTTAAAAACTGTTCCGTACCACACACTGGAGTAGATGTAGAAAACAATACGTGTTCAGTAACGTTGGAATTTTTTGTTCGAGCACTAATTTCGAACGTTTTGTTTAACATGAAGTTGAAAAAAGGAAACTTCAATTTTGGTTAGAACGTAATCGTGAACTTTATAATTTTATCTGTGGACTTTCACTCAATAAAATACTGAACATGAACCCGAACTTGTCCTCAGGCCGCGTCAAAATAGTTCGTCGTTCATCGCGGAATGGCTTTTTTTAATAATAAAGCACT
The DNA here is from genome assembly GCA_025448195.2 of Parazoanthus atlanticus. Taxonomy (NCBI): domain Eukaryota; kingdom Metazoa; phylum Cnidaria; class Anthozoa; order Zoantharia; family Parazoanthidae; genus Parazoanthus; species Parazoanthus atlanticus. The sequence goes on along the minus strand of JAOEHT020604479.1, from coordinate 8,622 downwards.
TTAAAAAACCACAGGTCTGATGATTATCGGCTGTGATTAAGTTGTCAACAGTGTTTTCTCAAGCGATCTTCATCGCTGTTTGATAATGTTTTAGCCTTTTCCGGCCATAACCATATAAAACATTAGATCCTATTAAGAGAATATATGCAATTTCTTTCTATCAAAATTCAGTGATGAAAGACGAAAGTTGATGAAAAACCCGCACCAACTGATTTATGAAAGAGGCTGACGCGAACCAGATAATCAGAGTAATCAGTTTCCATCGAGCTTAGCTTGTTCTTAATTTTTGTGCAATCTCAGCCTGGATGTTCCTTTATATAATATAAAAAAGAAAGCGCGTACTTGAATTCCAAGACGAAACACAATTTTTGAAGATTGTTCAATTTATAAAGATTGCGCCATTCGTAGTGATCACACATTGCTAAAACTATTCCTCTTTGTTTTAAAGCGGCGAGTGCTTATATTGCTCCTTCAGTCTTTGTATTGTAAAACCACTGCGGACGAAATGGAAAAGGGCAGTGCCCCGGCACTCCTCCACTGAATTACCTGTCAACAACTTTGAAACGGAAGCTGCCACGCGTCATGGGATTAGATCATAGTACAATAATATTATGCTTTATAACTTTTAGATATGTCTGAACAAGACGTGAGCTGAGGGCACAAGGTTAAGCGCAAGGACGCGAAACGTTTATTTGGCACTGATTCAAGGCTTGTCTTGCAAAGTTCTTCCTTTTAACCTCAGCAAACTCGTACAACTACAGGTAAGTTATAAATAACAGACCAGGCCTTTTGAGTGCCGAATTACATTAATGTCATCATGCAATCCGGTCTTCCGCCAGTGCTTTTTCATACCTTGCTTATCAGGCAGAGACTTGAATTCGGACCTGTTTGAAGCGACAGCTGCTACTCTTGATCGTCTTCCTCCTTGCAGATTAATGTATCAAGGCATAAAGACGTTATGAATCAATCCTTTGACAGTAACATATCCGATATTGCTGTCATATCATGGCCGTGACAGTAGAACTAAGCTTGTTGCATGCATGCTCCAACTCTATGTCAAATGTGTCGCGTAAACTTAAAATTCAGGTGGACTTTTTTGTCGATTTGTATATAAGTATGAATTAGATCAGTACCTCCTTTAACCAAGAAATCAAACTAACCCAGTAGTACAGTGCTTGGGTGTGTGTATAGAAAATGTAGTTGCTTATAAATATACCTTCCGCATATTGACAGACTTGTCACGACTTCACGGGCGGGCAAGAAATCTGATACTCTCTCCACGTTTTTCAACATTTCTTTCCCCTTGCAGTATCAAATTATAATGAATTGATTCGTTGTGGAATACAGAATTTGATTGACCACTCCAAAATACTTTCAGCTTATTTTGAAAGAAAGGGCAGACACAGACAATAAGAATATAGCAAGACATCATTTGACACTGTTGGGAGTGAAAGGGTTTTTAAAGTATATATTGTTCTTTGATAAATCAATGAATACTCTCAACTTGCTCTTTTAAAATTCGTACTTTGCAGAACCTAAACGTAAGTAATATTAGTCGAAAGATATATTATATTAGTGCGGTATTACAAGCTATATGCTGTCTCCAAACTCCACATGGATTACTTTAACTATATCAGTATATGTATATGTAGTGGTAAAGCCAAATAAGGAAAAATACCGGTTTCGTCGTAAAAAATGCGTCGTTCGTAGTAATTTTATATTAAATGATAAGACTCCAAGCAGCCGTTGACAGTCATGAACATCTTCACAAGTCTGCGAAATGAACGATTGCCCATATTCAGCTGTAACGAATATACTGCAAAGATTCCAATAAAATAAACAATAAAAAATATCTGCGGTCGTTTGACTCGGCTCTGATCGAAACTGACGAAGCGCTTAGGAAATTGAACGTTTTTTACGTTAAAAATAAATAAATAAATAAGTAAGTAAGTAAATAAATAAATAAATAAGTAAATATGTAAATAAATGAATGAACGAATAAATAAATATATAAATAAATAAATGCGGCAGCAATTTTGAAATAGGACCTCTGACGGGGAACCGGACTTTTTAAAGTTATTTTTGAAGTTATTCTAACAAGTTTTGGTTTGTATGCGGAAATGCCTTGAATCACTCGCCGCTATTAATAGTAATCACCCTTACGCAACCAATGCATTTTTATCAGTTTACTGATTTATCAATTTTAGAACAAAGTTAAACTATTTATTACTAGATCTACTCCATTCCTAAATAAGCTACGATCTTTCACGTTATAGAATAATCGTTTTAATACCTTGATATCTTGATGGGAAAATCAGAGATTTCCGAACAAGTTCTATGTTACAATGAGTTCATAAAATAACTATGTATAAGTTTTGCTTTGCACATAGGAGCAAGGGCACTAGTCCTTGTTAAACTTTTATAATTACACAATATCAATGGCCACAGAAGGTCTTAAAACAATTTTATAATACAATATATCCTTTCTTTCTTCAATATTTTATTTTCTGAACTGAATTTCTTTATGATTATAAATATTATTTTTTCATATTTTTATCATCATTGTGACAAAATTGTTTATGTATTTTACCAATGGAGAATAAAGACATTATTGTTATTATTATTATTATTATTATTATTATTGTCATATTAGTAGTAGTTTTAGTCGCGCTGCTTTTCATATCGATCATGCATTTATTGTCGTAGTGTGTTGTACGAAGATCATACAGAAATCAATTTTGTGACGCGAAAGAAACTTCAATATCATCATATTCTGAACTTCCATCTTCACACGCAGATCGGAAGTGATATTGACTGTTTCAGTTCGCATCTTTCACTCTATATTTTCGGTATTTATTAAACTTAAGATATTATCTCATTTGAAGCTCATAATTTATTTTGCCAATTGTAAAAGAAATGGCAATGTTTTCAATTCAATCCTGCTACTGTTAAAAGGCTGTCGAATACTTTCTTGAGCTGCTTTTGCAGGACCGAATGAATTATATCCTGGATATTGGTGTGTGATTGAAGAGCAGCGCGGACAGCTGTCATAGTACGAAATCGTGTCGTCAGTGTTGGTCCTGATTTTGTGTCGGACTTGGACTGCTTGGTATCTCAAAGGAAGGAAGGTGGAAATGGGGGATAGGATGCTGTGAGAAGACAGACTTCCTTAGGATCTAAACGCAAAATGACCCAAAATAGATATGCATGTTTCTGATGTCTGATCTTCGCACGTATATAATCGTGTCATTTTCAATATTGTCTTTGATATTGCGTTGGAAGACTTAGTACTTTAAAGCCGGGAAGGATGTTGGGGGTGGGGTATGGGCGAGAAGACAGACTTCCTTAAGTTGGATCTAAACGCAAGATTTCTTTATCACTTAATTAGACCCCAAATTATCTTTAATATGCATGCTTCTGGTGTCTTAGCTCAAAATCGTGTCATCCGCAGTATTGGCTTCGATTTTATATACTTTGAAGGAAGGATGGTGTGGGGATGAGGGATGGGATAATAAAACAGACCTGAATACTTAGGATGTAAACACAAAATTACCAAATGACTTGATTATACCCAAACTTACCATTAATATGCATGTTTGAGGTAGTGAGTGGGATTGAGGCTGGAGAGGTGTAATCCTTTAATTTGTTCCTGTTGTGGTGGACTTTGAACTATATATATTGTGACACTGTTAGACATTGAGCACAAGTGCCCATTGTTTTTAAAATTGTCCTCAATCTATATGTTTGTGAATGGCCGTTTTTATACTAGAGACGTTTATAAAGACGTTAATGTTGCCATGTGTAAAAATAAGACGCCGAAATTTGACGTGAAAAGATAAAAACTAAAACTTTCGCACTCGGAACTTAAGGTGGAAAAAACCTTTCTAAGCGTGGCCATGGCGAACCCTTTGCTTGGTTTGCAGCTTCCCTGAAGTAGTTTTCTCAGCGTTTCCGAGAAAGAAAACAAGCAGAAGTAGAATAACCTGAACAACAAATGAATCAGTCGAGGAAGTGGCTTTTCCAAAAATATCACCGTTAACTAACGGCGAATTTCTGCGTACAAAGACACGATGCTTGGCTGTTAACTAACGGCGAATTTTTTCCAAGTATAAGACAGGATATCTAGCTGCTGCAAAGTTTAGCCTTATATAAACACAATATTTAGCCGTTAAATAACGGAAAATAATTGCTAAATATAAAATGAGACACGATATTATTTTAGCCGTTGAAGTTTTTGCCAGAATTAATACACGGTATTCAGCCGTTAAAAAATGGTGAAATTTCTGCCGTATATAAGACAGGATATTAAGCCGTTAATTAAAAGAGAAGTTTTTGTTTTACATCGTTATTTCTGAAAAAAATTGCGCAATATATTTTATTGAATCCAAAATGGCAGCTTTATGACGTCATATGAAGTCATGCGCCTATTAAAGATAATTGAAATTTCTTAGATAGAGAAGTTGTACATACCCTCCAAATTAATTACGTTGTGGTTCCCTCTAGTAGTATCCGAGCTGCAGGCCGCGAGCGCTTTCTGTAAGTAAGTCAGTCTATGTTAAGGCGACGCAGTTTTATAATATTACAAGTCTTTCGAATTTCCCAGGATCACCGCCTGTTCCTCCCGTGGAGTTTAAAACACAAAATTTCTGCAAATCTGTTAGTCGAGCACACACTTTTAAACTTAAGTCTGCTGGCTCAGACAAATTGTCTGTCCCATTTTCTCGAACGTGCAGACACTCAAATTCATTTTTACCACGAGGCAGCCGCATTTTAACCAGATGAATTTTTAACTTCCATTTATTAACGTATTGATTAGACCTATAATATTGTATTTCGTATTATATATATATATATAGAGAGAGAGAGAGAGAGAGAGTAAATTTTATAGAATTCTTATTAACTCGTGTAAATCCATTGTATATTTCTTAAAAGATGGCTATTAAAGTATACTATTATTATTATTATTATTATTATTATTAGAATCCTTGCGGATCGACTCTGTCTGAAATACTAACATTTATTGACCGCAGCCCAAAACAAACTCTCAAGCGGCGAAAGCGACAAAGATGTTATTGTTACGGAATCCTTACTTCTTGCCAGTCTAATATAATGCGTAGTTACCGCAACGAGCCTTAAACTATATTTTGAGTTCATTTATTTGTAATGTCGTTATTTAACTTCGAATCAGTAGTGGTCGAGTGACCATTACATGTCATCACAGTTTGCTCATGCGCACTATTTCGCACGTCATCTTTATTGTTGCCAATATGTTAAATACTCATATGCCGTCCTTGGATATCTATGTGAGCGCATGCAACTTGATTCTGTGAACAATGAGTATGAACATGGTAATGGCAGAGGCTCGCTTTTCAGTTTTCGAACGAGACCTTGCAAGTTGTTTACTTGATAGGAAAACCATAAAAACACCAAAAAGGTGAATGATAAATCAATTATTGGGCTCAGTTATGACTGTCTCGATGATCAACTCTTGCTCGGCACAACTGAGAAAACGCGATGTTTTGTGATATTAGTTACACTATTCAGTATTGACAACATTTGAAAATGTGTATTTTTCATATCATTTTTTCCCCAGCCGTCGGCTTCCAGTGTGTAAAGATGTCTAACAACAGTACCACAGCAGCCACAGACCCTCAAAATCCTGCCTCGGCCACGGCTTTAAGGGTGGCGTTTGGATTCATTGCCATTTTCGCAATCGTCGGCAACTCCCTGTTGCTACTGGTTCTCGTTCGGAGCAAGTCAATGTTGAAGCTGCCTTATAATGTGTTAATATTAAGTCTGGGCATCGTGGATTTTCTCACTGGTAAGTTATGAATGAAATACGACCGAAGCTAACAATATCCGTGCCAACTTACATGAAGTTTGTAATCTCTTCCAAAAATGCTATTTTGTGGGTGTTAACCGGATGTGAATTACGCGAACTACTTGATAATAATAATAATAAGATCAGTTCTTCAAACGAATTTTGAGAACGTCAATGCGCTAACAAGTCGTGTGAGAAACACAAAATCAATCAAAAATTACAAAACTAGAACTAGATGCAACTACTAGAATAAAAATATAAGAGAAAATATGTTGGAAAACATTACTAAGGTTACATTTAAAAGTTCTCACAAACTGAGATGAGCGGAGATAGCTAGACAAGTTATTCCAGAGTTGCGGAGCTGCAGTAGAGAATGCTCTATCATCTAAGATACTGTTTTGGAAGGAGAAACAAATAGCAGGTTCTTAGTTGAAGATCTGAGAGTACCCGGCGCACTTTAGATTGACAGAATATCTGTAAATGGATATAGTATGGAGCCACCGCATTCATTGTTTCATAGACTAGTATATCTGTCTCTGACTGTGAGATAGTAGTGAAGCTTTTTAGGATAGTTGTTGTATCAGATGGCATAGACTGTGTTCAGTACTTGTCGGGTTGCCGTGTTTGAAAGCGCCGTAATTCGCAGAACTCAATGGACGGTACACCAAAACAACAAACGACTGCAATAGCAGAATTTTGATGAAAAGAAAGATATACTATCAAACAGAGGGATCTTTTTTTATTTATTATTTTATATATTCATAAATTTACTTTACTTCACTAGCATGCACACAAAAGTTTAGAGAATAGATATAGTATTGCAATCATATATAACTATATAGTTTCTTTGAGCCTCAACAGTCTCAACAGTGTTCCATGAATTAATATTTGTGACCTGGGGAATTATCGGTTTTGCTTTGTTCTACAGACTAAACCAAAAAAAAAGGTTATTGATTTTTTCTATACCAGATTTCATTTAATTGTAATTTTAATGTATTCAATACCATATGTTAGTCTTCCAGCTTCAATATTTTTAATTAAAACCCTTTTTATAGAAATACTAAATAAAATAGAAGAGAAAATTTTGTCAAAAAACGTTTATGACTCAACCAGTTTATACGATGAAATATTCCAATTAATATTTTTTAGGAGGATTTAAGAGGCTTGAATATTTAAACAAAGGCAGCTTAACAGGAAAATAATATTAAGCTGAAAGAACATGAAAAGTTTGTTCTAGAAGTACACAGAGTGAACCCTTACGATGAGCTGAAAATTGTGTTAATAAAAAGCTCTATTTAGTTTGCTAGGTTTTTCTTTTTCGGGTGCACGGTATCAAATGTCTATGCCCCTGTTCTTAGAAATAATTTATAAACTAATTTTGTGCCAAACGCGGTCAAATATTCTTTCAGGTTGGTTCCTCATCATAACCCCAACATATATCATAGGAGCTGACTCTGTCCCAGTCCCCAGCGGTCTTGGCGGCGATATCTTCTGTCGCGTCATTTACTCTCAGTACGTGGTGTTCTACTTGGGAATCGTGTCCGTGCACAACGTGGCATTGTTAGCACTCGAGAGGTGGTTCGCAGTATCCAAGCCCACCACATACAAGACCAGCTTCACCAAGCGTCGCGTGTACCTCAGCATTGTCTTCATATGGCTGTGGTCCGTTCTGCTGAACCTGCCTCACCCCATGGAGATAAGAGCCCACACAACAAAGTCAGGTGAGAACCAGTGTCAGTGGTTCACACTAATCACTTCGAAGACTGGGAGAGAAGCCATCGCCTTTTTTGAGTTCATATTCAAGTTCATTTTACCACTATCTCTTTCCTTGGCAATTTTCTTCAGTCTTCGTTACTACGCCAAACATTCCAAGGTCTTATCGCAAGCGAACCAGGGCAAAACTGGTCGGCGACTTCTGCGCATGACAATGGCAACTGCCTTGGCAGTTGCTGTGTGTTGGCTTCCAAACCAGTTGTACTACTTACTGTTCAAGTTTGGTGTCACACAACTCGATACTCCGTTACACCATTTCACCGTGGTCTTGTGTATGCTCAACTCCACGGTCAATCCGTGGATTTACTGCTTGACAAACAAAAATTACAGGCGCAAGTTCGCCAAGTTGTTGCCATGGTGGAAGCCTGGAGATGAATCTACCCTGAGTGAGTCACAGGGTTGGTCTAGATCATCACGATATAAGTCGGAAAAGATGCGAGTAGACAAGCATGGTTGTCAATTAACTGAATCTACCGGTATAGAACTGTCATCGAGCATTCGAGATTCAGCTCTCTCTAACGACGAAGGAGAATCGAAAGAATTTCCCTCATCTACAAACGACCATCGTTCTAGAGTGGCACACTGGCTCAATTACGTAAGTAACAAATCACGTCAGTGCAAACTCGTGTTACCATGGAGACGGAGTGCAGACATAACGACCAAAGAGGAACCAGCGAGAAGAAAGGAAAGCGATTCTGTTACAGTTCAAAATCCTGGCTTTGACATGTCACCAGATCAAAGCAATGGTTCTCAATCATTGCAAGGTGATCAAAATGAAAACATACAAGAACGCCCGCTTGGACCACCCGATCGTACGATGTGAAATTAGTTCAAAACGACCTGGTGCCCAAGATATACTTCAATTATCAAGCCAATTGATCTTGTACAGTTGAACTTGTGATGGATAACGGGACTTAGCATTTTAGGTTATGCAACACCGATCGATGCATGTAAATGTTAGCTGAATCAGGTAGTTAACCATCTCATGTATAGGCTAAGGGGCCGACCTTTGATTCAACCCCCCCCCC
>JAOEHT020604369.1:0-15816 GCA_025448195.2 Parazoanthus atlanticus | reverse complement strand
GCAAATGGCACAAATAAAGTTTCCTTACCTCAGTTGTTGCTTCCTTGTGTCTTCATTGTACATTCTGGGGCCATTAGAGGCGATTTGGAGGCGATTTTCAATGCGGAGTTTCCCCACAGTAGAAATAGGAAAAGACTGGGGCTACGTTTAGTGGGGGAAATCACCTCTAATTGGGAGAGGTGATTAAAAACTGAATGCAGCTGTTCTATGCTAACTGTTTGTGTTTTGTCAGAAGTTTAGGGCCGTGGTAGCAAAATAAAGACGATCAAAACTTGAACACATTTTTGTCAACTGATCACAAAACAGCGCGTTTGTTGCGCCCGGCCGCCCACCCGTACCCAGGCGAAAATGTTTGTAGTTTCCAGGCCTACTCTGTCGTTGCTATGCATGTCTTCAAAAGAGCTAGAGTTGCCTGGAAGAAGAAATTCATTTTAAAATCAAACAAGGCAAAACAGCAAGAGAAATACACTTAGTGGTCTAATTCCTCAATTTTCGTTACCGTCATTAATCAGATGGAACACAATGTTAAAATCAAAGACTACAAACGTTATAAGGAGCCGGGTGCGTATGTGAGGACAATGCATTATATGAATTTCCCTCACAACCTGCCGAATTCTCAGGAACAAGCTCGCATGGAAGATCGCTTCAAACAGATCTATAAACCCCGAGAAACAACGATTCATAGCTTGAAAGATCACGGAGATAGAATGAGATTTACCAGAGATCAGCAGATAAGTCTCATAACACACCAAGCAGATGATATTCGTGTGGCGCAGACATTCAGAAAGGACCATTTGGACATGATCAAGAACAACATCGATGTTGCTAGGGATGAGTTTCAACGAGATGTTCGCGTTTCCAGACCGAATGCGCGTGAAAGAATCCAGGGAAACCGCCCGATGTACAAAATTATAAATAACGGGACACTGTATGGTAACAGATACAGGTTAGACGGGCAGTAAACAAGATGTTAGTTTTTTCATGTTTTTTGAATTTCCAATGAACTTGCAGGAATAGCCTAGCTAGTAGGGAAATTATTGTGCAGCCGATGGAACGAGAACTGAGTTGAACTGTGATGACACAAGAAGAATGGTGATTGATATTCAAATGTCACTGGAATATTTCTCAAAATTGTCCACATCTCTAGTTCGTGGTGAGTATATATATAGATTCTGGGTGATGCAAAGATGTAAACTTCAATTCTCCAGAGATCAGAACTTGTTCAATTTATTACGACAGAACTGTTTTGGTGTTGCAAAGAGTAAGAGTTATTATTTTTTTAAGAATTTTAGTATAAAGTCCTATAGAATGTTGCATTTATTGATTGATGGACAGTAAAGCAATGAAAACATTGGTTACTAAGGAGAAGTAAAGTTCCATGTACTCACTCTCTTTATACTATAGAGGCATTAATTAAACCAGTTTGGGGTATACATCGATTCTTACATCGTACAAGTTTCATTTTGTTCTATCAGGATGTCATCAGGTTTTGAAGAAAAGACAGTAGAAAATATTATTTTTCACTAAAAGAGAGATTAAAAAAGTTATGAAGTCAATTCATGATAAATGATGTCATGTTAAATCTCCTACATATATGTATATATAGATGTCTGATTGTTGCTTTGAAACTTGACCGCCAATGTGGTTTAAATGCCAGCTAAACCCGGGGGAAGGGTACTTCCTATAGTAGGAGGTCGAGGGTACTCGCCAAGAAATCAGACAAAATACCCCAAAAATTACCTTACCTAGATACCCTAAACTACGGGAAACTATCATGGATAAACAGGGCAGGGCCAAACTTTGTTCACTAGTACTCGACGGATCAATTCAAGACCAAGTCTGGGAAAATTAGCCAGGATCCTCATTCTGCACCTAGATTACCCCTAAAAAATACCAGACTATTTTAACACTCTGCTTTTGCCTAAGAAATACTGAATCACCAATTTCAACCCCATAAAAATACGACGAGCACCCCCGACCTCCTACTATGGGATTATCCCCCCTAGGGCTGAACACTTGTCTTGCGAAGTTATTTTGCTGATTTTGTTGGCAAACTCATGCAGATTGTGCTGACTGCTTTTACAGTTGGGCTTCCTACCGTACTTCAAAACACGATGACAGCCCTAGCCTGCTGTAGGTACCATTAACAATAAATTATGACAACAATACACTTTATTTATCTAAAATAGGGTAGCTAGATTTACATGAACTAGTCTTCATCTGATTTCATTAAGCAATCAGAAATTTTAAAGTAATACTTCAAGCTAACTCTGACCTCTGAAGACACCCTTAAAAAACATACAATTGAGTACTACATACACATAATAGGTTATCATCTGAAGTGAATGGCCATTTTGTTAGACTACAACAACTAGTTTTGATTCCATTTCTTAAATGTTATTTTCACCTCACATACTCACAGCAACCCTAACAGGTACCATACATATATTGGCTTCAAAATAATGTTAACTTCCATCTTCAGCACCCCAAGAGATACCAGCCAAAACAAGAATTTTAACATCAAAAACTAGTATGACAAGCATCCAGGTCCCAGGCCTAGCTAGGTTTTGGAGATTAAATACTGCTTCTGGCAGTCCTCCTATTTTTCTGAAACTGTCCCAAAATTATGCTAGTCATTTTTAAACAAATATGCTGATTTTGGCACATTTCTTTTTTTCTTAAATTCTATTTTTCTATGTGAATTTTTCAAATCACATATATACTGAAAAACTGACAAATATGAATTTTACTGCTTTTCAAATAGTCTTTAGAAAAGGTGCTTGTACTGTAATATTGTCATCATGCCCAATAAATGCTGGCATAATCAACAAATGCCTTATTTTGGGCTCCCAAACAAATAAGTAATGCTTATTATGCTGACAGTGGTTTTTTCAGAAAATCGTGCTCGTAATGGTGAATCACAACAAAAATTGTGCTAGCACAATCTGTTAAATCCTACCCTGTGAGGCCTTCACTGTCCTATCAATTAAACCCTGAATTCATCTTTCTTTTATATATCTCTAGCTCTCACGCATGCACGTATGTACAACCTGGAGTAAAATAAAATAGACTCTGCTTATTAATAGGGCCAGAAATATTTTATATTATAATATACTGCTTTAAAATAGTACTGATACAATTTTCAACTTGGACCCAAATGAAATAAGGCATGATTCAGTGATCATAGTGTACAAACATTGTGGAGTCTATTCTTGTCTGCAAATAAAAAAAAAGATACAAAAAGTACTGTGAGGGAAAGGAACAAAGAAAAAATCCTACCTGGAAAACGGGAAGAAGCCATTTTTATCAAAAATAGCATTTATAACTTTGTATATATAGTCAAAACTGTGCTCAAATTACGAGAAATACTATTTAAGAGACCTTCAAAATCAAATATTTTTCAGGGTAGCGTGCCCCCAGCCCCCGGATCCCCCTAGGAACTCGCGCCTTCGGTGCTTGTTTGGTGCCTCTCGGGCTCGCCCCGCCGCCTTCAAAGTTTTGTAGACTCTTGGCCTCTGTAATGACTAATGTTTAAAAAAAACACGAGCTTCGAGAGGTTGTGTTAGTCTAAAAAAAATTCCATTATACGTAATAGACTGAGTTGAGACAAAGATAATTGCCAATTGTCAGTTTGGAAAGTACTTGTGATGGATGACACTGACATTTATATGTCACGTATTTAATAATAAATGTCAGTGTCAAATAAATACGTGACATATAAATGTCAGTGTCATCCATCACAAATACTTTCCAAACTGATAATTGGCAATTATCTTTGTCTCATGTCAGTCTTAATATAAAGTTTTCCCTCAAAAAAAGAACATTCCTGCAGACCTTTGTTGGTTGAAAAAAAAACTTGCATTCCGAGAAGTTAGGAAGAAAAATTAAATGCTCCACCAAAAAGTCCTACCCAGCCCCCCATATCGGGAGCTGCATGGTACAGTATTTTTTGTTGGTAAAATATCTTTGAGCTGTTTCGCTCAGTAGCCCATGAAGCAACTTTTTTTGCACGAAAAAATAAAACTTACGTTAATACAAACACTTCGTTAACACTCACAGGATTGAACCGAACCGTTCAGCAGGGAGCTCAATTGTCTAGAGACTGCATGAAAATATTTCAACAAGCACAATACCCGTCGGAGGCTAGCGCCTGATTCTTGTTAAGTCTTGTATTGTTGGGGCGATACAGTAAGTCAAACCATGCAATGACCCCTATGGAGGCCTGGCTACTGTGCTGCCAATATGCAGATAGCTGGTAGTGGGTGGTTAGAGTTTAGCAACAAAATATTTTAAGAATACAAATGTTTCTGTTAAAACTAACAAGATCGCAAATTTCATCTGGTAAATTCATATTTATTGGGGGTCGGTAGAAGCAACCGGAACAGTGGATAGCGAACATTGGAAGGAAAATGGAAAAAAGAAAAATACATTATGGTTGTTTCGCTATTTTACGGGGATAATGATGACTATTCGAAAGTAAAAAAATAGAATAACAAAAATATGTTAAAGAAAACAAGAATTCACGCGAAAAAGACTATTAAAGGAATAAAGAGACTAAAACCAGAAGAACTGGTTAGTACTAATCTTGGGATATCTCTTAATAAAACCCATAGAGTTAACCCAGGATTAGCACTAATTGAGCTTTGAACAACCGGGCCCAGATCTATAACTATCACTATAACTATAACTTTATAGTCCGATAATACTGAAAAAATTACATGTCTGTGATTGGTGGTATCGATTAGTAGCTTGAATTGAACATTTCTCTTGTCAACATTAATCAACTGCATGAGCCGTAGACAGTTTGCGAAATTATTCACAAAGACCATTATAAAAATGTTCTTGCCTGGAGAATCAAATACTATGTACATCGTGCCCACTGAGTGCAAATGAACTCGTTAAGCTATATACTAATATAGCCGACAAACTGCTGTGATTAAATGAGCATTATTAATATTAACGAGACAAAAGAAAGAGAAGGTAATTAATACACTATTGCTTTTGCAAGAATTAAATTATTATTATCAAACGTCTTTCCTATCTGGAAACAACTGCATGCTATCACAATGAATCTATTTTGTAAGCAAAGGATACCGTTTAGACAGATTATACAAACATTATCCTGAGAGCATTTCGTTTTAATGAGTTTAGAAAATCGATTTCTATTTTGTGATAAGTACAATATTCTTCATTACTATAGTAACGAGAGAAACTCGGATGTTATCAATCGACGATGTCTTCAAGACAGATATCGGCACAAAAATGCTTCCTTTCTTCATCTAGTGGCAGAAATTTAATCATAACACCCTCTTTTGAAAATAATCATCGTGTCAACATTCTGATGTGAACAAGTATCATAAAACTGAGGAAATCGGAAAGCAAAGAAACAATATAGACTGAATGACAGTGTAACTGAATGCGAAGTTTGATAAGCTTAGACACGTTGTAATTGTGTAACTGAGATCGCTCTGGGTTTTACGACATACTTGAAAACCAACAAAAGCCGTGTCGATTTGTGTTTGAGTGAGAAACAGTCAGAAATTCTACAATGTCTTCGCCATCACCAAGATCAAGTGGAAGAGAAAGTTTTAAGTTTCCTCCTATGAGCAGAAGACAGAGTTTGTTCAGCTTGCCGAGTGGTGACAACTTGAAGAATCCATCTTATGCCTCCGGCTCACGAAGACAAAGCATCCACCTGCCACAAATCGATTCAGGATACTTCTCGGAAAATAATACGGCGTCAATGTCGAGGAGCTTAACTGACGATAGCAGTGATATCGAGTACAGCGATGTTTTTCTGGAATCTGTACAAGAAGAAGGAGCTAAAAGTAGTAAAGGGCATCGTGAAAAGGCCGGATGGTTGACAAAGGAAGAAGAAAAGGAAATCGTGAAACAAGTTAATGATCAATTCAAACATGATTTCAAAAAAATCAAAACTGAAACGAAAGAGAAACAAGGTTCCCTTCGTAAGAAATTCAAAAACATCATAGACAATTCAAGATCACTTTTGATTGCGGCTCGACTTAATGCAGAAAAAGTCACAGTTAATAAACTAGAAGAGACAGCCTTAAAGAAACAAGAAGAAATTGAAAGAAAACGAGCTTTGAGAACTAAGAAAGTGCTAGCATCAGATCCTAACAACAAGGAACTTCATAATTTTGGTGCAGGTGCTGGCTGGGTGAAGGAGCATATTGATGAAATGGCTGCCTTGAGGAAGATCCAGTCCGACTTGGATCGCGCGCGTGCAAGAAAAAAGGCAAATTCTTCCGTAAGCATTGTCGGAAAAGCTGGCATGAAACTGTCTAATATATTGAACACTGAAGTGAGAAGGCTGGAAAAAGCTGAAGAGGTCCACAAACTTGTTTTAGAGCTAACTACTTTGGATTTAAGAGAAGAGGCATCTCAACTGATGCAGTCGCTAAAGTCGAAAGAAAGTTCCGAACTCGAGCTACGTGCAAAGCTCTATAATGAAAACTTAAAGGCGAGGTTAAAGGCAACACGAAAAAAGGAACTAGAGATTGCAAAACTTCGTAAAGAACGAATTGCTGACAAGGAAAGGCTGGAAAGAGAGAGAAAAGAGCGAGAGGAGCGGGAACGAAGAGAGAGGCTAATGGCGGCTTTAAAGAGGAAGGCCCGAAACATGGAACTCCAAAAACGATATGAACAATCGGTAATGAGTACGAGGCTCTCTCGATCATTTACCTATTCCTACTTCCCAAAATAATGCGAGGAGACCAACGCAGATGACAACGGGTAACGCTGTACCATTGTTTCAGAAGCGTACGTAGATGGGCAATATTTAACCTACATGCAGAGATTCTAACTGGATGAGAAACATATCTAGAAGCACGGCTCCGGGGGTTTGTTGCAAGGAATGTTTTGTCTAACTGAAACAGTTTGGAGGAAATAGCGATTTCTTGTACCCACGAAACTCCCTCGCCAGCTCTGACGAACCGCCTGCGTGTGTATTTATATAACTAAAAGTTAACGATTGGGGTGCACAACGATAATCTATTTAATGTGCAACTCATTCCCAGTTCAAGATGACACTTCCTTAGTCCTGGTTAAATTCATTAAGGAATGCCCTATGGCAAGTAATTGTTTTAACGTTCGTCGTTTGATTCTAGGTAAGAAAAAGTTAAAGACAATCATGAGTAAGTGTAGTCTTTTGCCGTCCTTGGACAAGGGCGTTCAGTCTTTGGTCTAGTTTCTCGACGTTCTATCGGGGGACTTAAAAGAACCCACGCACTCTTCGAAAAGAGTAGGGTAATCCTGGTGTTGTGGCCTGACACCTACATACAGTTTATTCCGGCTGGCTGTAGACTGTGCTGCGAGGTTGAATATGGACCATGTAGCGCTGTCGGAAGCACTTGGGGCATATTTTCAGTTTCATCCTTGTGAGCTGCATATTTTTAGTTCATCCTTGTGAGCTGCATCCGCATAATTCAGCACCAGCATCCTGCAAGGTTGACAACTACTTTTACCTTAACCTTTACCTGGGTTTCTCTCGATTATTAAGCAAAGTCGTCTTTAGCGTTATAGTTCCATATGTTCCAAAACGCAACCTAAGATCTGGCACTAAGGCACTTCTCAAAGTGCCTCGTTACAAGTGAACCTAGAAACATATGGCTACAAGGCCTTTTCTGTCTGTGGCCCTAAACTATGGAACGTACTTCCACTTAATATTCGAAAGAGCGATTCCATTACAACCTTTAAGAAAAACTTTAAAACATTTCTCTTCAGAAAAGCTTTTTTAACTAATTAGTGAATTTTAGAATCTGCACTTAGCATATTTTTGCTCATTTTTTTAGTTTTTGTATATGAAACAGATCTGATTAGCATTTTATTAGTACATTTTTGTAATATTTTTAATACATTTCATAATTTTGTAAAGCGCTTTTGAGCTTTGAGCAAAGAGCGCTATACAAATATATAGAGATTAGATAAGTTTTCATCAAGTTCAACTAACTTCCAAAATAACATAGAACATTGTGTACTAATTGCAACTGCGAAGAACGTATATGAAATTTTTGTAGGTATTTAGCACAGTTAGATTCAATAAATATCTTACCCAGTTCCGTCTCACATGTGGGGGACTGAGTTTCTTACTATACCAAATGGTCTTTATTAGGTAGCTATCATATTACGTTTGTGATACACTAAATGATCAAAATAAATTTTGGCCGAATCTCAACTGAGATGTTTCGTCGTTTAACTGGTAACAAAGATTCCAAGTCCGTGGTCTTCCACAGTTTTGTTGTTTGGATTCCAAAGCAGAAGCGTTTCTACTCGTTGGTTCAACGAATTCAGAAACATTTCATGAAAAGCCAGAAAAGACAATGGGACAAATCTGGGTCTTAATCTCGTCCCCAGATTCCTCTCGGACGGAGAAAAATTCGAATTTTTTTCGCCCTTGAGGAATTTGGGGACGAGATTAGCCTGGTCTTTTTTGCGTCTACTTGGTAGATACATCTGCATACTTTTTGGGGCAAAATAAGCTTAATTTGCTGTAAAAATACAATCCCAAGGTAAGTTCCCAGACCGCACCGGTACGTTCTTTAACGTCTCTAGCCAGGTGAGCTCCAATACTGTTGCTTTCTTTACGCATGCATGGTTTCAACACCAGAAGAGGCAGGTGCAATTTCGGTGCAATGTTGTTTTTAAAGCGTGCTGGCCGAAAAAACGTGGGCTCTTAAAACGAGAACAGATGCTTTTCTGGCAACGTGTTGGTTTGCGTGATTGGAATGTTTATGTTCACATCCGTCATGTGTTACTCCCCTTAAATAGATTTGATTAGTGCTATTTATCATCATCCGGCCATAAAAATAGAATCCTCACAACCCTGAAGCAAATAGGTTATTTTGTAACTGAACTCCAGTTGGCTATTGTTCATTACATTACATAATACTACTGACACTTTTGTATTCCTGGAAATATGCTTTTTTGTTTACAATTTAAAGAAAATAGACCTAAAATATTCAAATCTCACTCAAGTACCCATTTTACTATCAAACCTGACCTTCCACATTGTATATATATTGCTAGGAAAACTGATTTCATATTCTGTCTGAAGTTGCACGACACAAGTTGTGCTTGCCTCCACTAATACTGGTCGATCATTTTTAATCATCTTTCTCCACGACCAAATGCCTACACACACAAAAGCACTTTCAACCTTTCTATACACATTCTTGTGCAAACACGTAAAATAAGTCACCATAAAACAGCCTGATGCATGCAGGTGAGCTCGTGTACGCACATGCACACACACACGCACACACACACACACACACACACACACAGACCATATGCACGTAAACATACACATGCTCATACACGCAAGCATTTACACACACACACACACACTTACAAACACACACACACAACACACGTGTACACACACACACACACACACACACACACACACACACACACACGAACCAGGCACACACGAACCTACATGCAAGTTACATAAATGGTTACAAAGAAAATCAAAGACATAATTTGTTTCCCTCGAAAGAAACTTTGGAGAAGATTAAATCTCTATGTGACGTAATTCAAACTATAGATTATGTCGGGAGGATAAAGATAAAGTTCCTTAAATGACAAATTCTCTCAATAATAATAAAAACCTAATTAATGCTTCTACAGTTTCTGGGACGTTTCTAGAAAGAAGCCCAGTGTGTTTTTTAACTATACCGGAAGATAGCATCGTTTTAATTAGCTCGGGTAGTCTGAACTAAATTTTCGTGCAGAAATGTTCTTCAATAAACATTTGGAACAATAGGTATTCGATAACAGTCTGAAACGATTTCGTAAACATCGATATTTATCTTTGAAAATCGTATTTCATTGTTTGTATATCATTCATTTACCGCGGACCAATTTAATAATGTATGAACTAATTCATTCCATGAGGCGGGTAACAGAACATATCTAAACTTACCAGCTTACCCATTGGGTATCGTTCACCTTCGTGTGAGCGAGAGATCTTTCATCAAGAGATGAAACCACGTAGATAGCGCTAAGTACATCCCTGGCAGCAGAGCTGTTTGGGGTACAGGTGTTTTGTATCGCAGTCTACAAATAAGTTTAGTTTTCCATTAAGCTGATCGAGCTGTTCCTATACCGTAATGACAGATTTGTGTTTGTGCGCTAATGACATTCTCTAGCACTTTCAATTACGTTTATCACCTCTTTTTGCATAGCTGACTATTCAGTCAACTTGTGAAACACAAGCATGAGGTGTAACAAAACCCCGAAGGATTGTAAAATGGATCGTAGTTTGATTCTTCAGCAAGAAGAAAGTCGTCTCTTTGAAGATGATCCGATGCACTTTCAACCGGCGGTATTACGCAGAAAATCAACAATGAGTCTGCCCAGACTTAGTCAAGCCGGAACTTCAATCACATCCGACACTATATCCCATTTTAGTGGACTTTCGCTTTCACCTAGCCTTGACGAATCGTTAAGTGATGATGATGACTTCTATTTCGAGGAAGAAGAAGAAGAAGAGGAAGAAACCAGAAATGAAGAACGACAACAGGAGACAAAAAAGCTTACACAAAGGGAAGAAAAGGCGATAGCATTAAAAGCAAGAAGGCAGTTGGGGACTGAATTCTCGAAATTGAAAAGGGAGGGCAGAGAAAAGATGACTGAAATTAAAAAGAAGTTCAAGAATGTAATCGATGATGCAAGATCAGCACTCATTGCTGCCCGAATCGAAGCCGAGAAAGAATCGATTAATAGACTGGAAGAGTCGGCTGAGCAGAAACATGATTTAATAAAAAGGAAAAGGTTGGAGAGAAGGAAACAGCTGCAAAGGGAGTTAGCTGACAAGCACAAAGGAAACAACACTAATAAACTTGTTCAACTGCGAGACGACAATTGGGTTAAGTTAGAAGTCGATGAAATGGCTGCCCTTCGAAAGATTCAAGCTGATTTAGACCGTGCAAAAGCAAGAAGGAGATACAGTATTGCTGCGGCCGTCAAGACGAGTAAAGGACGAGTGCGCGTTCGCAATCTAATGCAGACTGAGGTGCGCAGACTCGAGAAAGCGGAAGAGGTCCATAAACTTATCTTGGAACTACACGAGTTAGATCTGAGGCAACACGCAATAAAACTGACGCATGCGCTGAAAGACAGAGAAGACAAGGAAGAGAAACTTAGAAACAGTTTGAAAGAGGAAGCGGCGAAAGTGAAAATGAAATATGAAAAGCGAAAAGAGGAGGAAATATTTCTTCTTAGAGAAGAACGCTTTGATCAACTTGAAAGATTGGAGCTTGAGCGACTAAGGAAAGAAAAGGAGCGTATAGAAAGGGAAGAAAGAGAAAAAAGGGAAAGAATTATGGCAGCACTCAAACGGAAAGCCCATAACCAAGCCATGCGGCGAAACATGGAAGTTACTTGGTTGAGCACGAGAATTTCAAGACCGTACAACTTCTCCTACTTTCCACAGCCAACAAAGAAGAATTAGACTCACATAGTGTAGCGGTTTACATGTACACGCGCTGCATAAGGTCGATCGCCACTTCAATTCTGGCCGAAACCGGAACTATTTTGCCCCGGAGTTGTAATGTTATTACTTACGTTAGCCTCAATTTCTATTGGTAACTTAGATTAGAATTATTGCACAAACCGCTTCATTGTTATATACAGCCTTTATCCAAGTATTGCATGCATATGACTGAATTAGGAGATACACAACTCCCGATATCACTGCTCAAATGCGGTGCCAGTTTCGTGTATGAAGTACACACATAGAGTTGAACAAAAACGTCATAAATAAGTATTTAGTACCCACACACACAGGACGAATCAGAATGTGGTTGCACACCAGTTTCTATTGATATCCCAGTAGTAAACACATTACTGTCACAGCACTGACAGTTGCCATCAATGTGACATTAGTATCACCATTGCTGTTGCACTAGTGTCACTCTCCATCACTGTCATACTAGTGTCACCTTCCATCATTGTCACGCTACTGTCACTCTTCATCACTGTCGCACTAGTCTCACTCTCCCTCACTGTCACACTAGTGTCACTCTCCATCACTGTCACACTAGTCACAGTCTCCATCACTGTCACACTAGTCTCACTCTCCATCACTGTCACACTAGTCTCACTCTCCATCACTGTCACACTAGTCTCACTCTCCATTGCTGTGTCACGCCACCTTCAGGTTCTCGCTGTGTAACCACCCTAAATATTTTGAGGTGCTGTTAGTTTTAGTTTCTTGTAATGTCTAAGACTTATAAATATAATAAACTAGGGTCTCGTTTGCACTATACCGGATAGTTTTCATACCGTTATAAACCATAGCGGATAGACCTTTTGTTTACACTTGGAACGGCTTTTCACTTTTCATGCCCTTTCGAACGTATGAGACGCAGCGCTTTCGAAACTGATATGTCGAGGAGGAATTCCAAAGATGAAAAACAGACAATAAACCGTCCTCACAGTCTGGTTCCGTTTGTACTTTCGTTCAAAGTTTTTGGAGATTAGCCAACCTGAACATTTTTGGAAACCTTGAGAGCTCTTGAATCAGAAAACTAATGTTGCCATTTTATCTGGAACAACTGATGTTTTTTTCTATTTTTCAAATGGCGGCTTTTTGAGCCATAAATTCGGTATTTCAGTATATTTCTATCTACATTTTGGGATTTTAGTAAATCCATTTACTATATTTTAAGACTGCTAGCGGTATGGTTGTGAATACAAGTGTCCATATGTAAATATATTCATGAAACTCGGCTTATATATAAGCCAAATGTTTTTCTTAACCTATCCCTATGGGCAGGGGAAGGGGCGGAATTTACCTGCATATATTTTCAAACGTTGGTAGTTGGCTTACCATTAAAGATAGAACTCCCAAATTTTATGACTTTTTTATCATTTATCAGGAAAAATTTGGATATGTCAAACTTGTCTCCGTTGACTAACTTGTTTCTATGGCAACCATGTTTTTAGCGACAAGAGAGAATTGGATTCAAAAGTTACGGTAAACGAATTACGGACGCAAAATTTGCATTTAAATCCCTAGCCTGGTGGGCTATAAGTTCCTTGAGCAGTTAGACAAATATTAAGAAGGCTTAGATGGTAAGTAATAAGAAGGTTGGTCTTAAACAGAGTAAATGAATTGTTGTATTGATGTGGTGCTGAACCACTTGTTTTAACCTTACCAACTGCCGACATTCGCAGGTACTGTTTTTATGTTTCATCTTTGAGCTTGCGTGTTCGAGTGATAACTGCTATATCGCTTCATTGTGCCTTTGTTTGCCACAAATGAAGAGCGCCTGGCACTAGCCTTGCTCTCGACAGTAGTGGGCGCGGGGAGCCTGAAACTAGCCTTGCTCTCAATAGGAGTGGGCGGGGGACACAGTAGATGCGGAGTCATGGAGAAGCTATCATCAAACGATGGCTCAGGCGATGGTGACTCGTCAAAACCAGTGATTTCGCGTCTGAATTTCGGAAGTGGCGGGAAATATGAAAAGCTAAAAGACCTCGAGGTCCGCCTCGCTATCTCTGTTTTCTTTTCTTCATTCCACAGAAGTAGATTTTGTTCCCTACGTTGAAATAGCTCCACTCTCTTTTTTGCTAATTCGAACTGTTCCAGTTCTCGTTTTCTTCGCTCAATTGTTTTAAATTCGTTTTCCCTTCTTTCCTTACGCTCCTTTTCTTTTCTTTCCTTCTCTATTTTGGCCGCCTTTCTTTCCCTCATGATTGCACTTTTTAGATTTATTTCAGCATTGGTCTTGGTTTCCATAAGGTCACGCAGGTTTTCAGCATCAGTTGTTCTCTGAAGCTTGTAGAGCTCCTTGATAATTTGCTGTTCGTCTCTTGGCACCCGATAGCGTTTCTCCAACGCTTTTCTTTCCTTCTTAGCCATCGCTATGTTCCGCTCATCTTGTGGACTAATCCCATTTTCTTGTTTAGTACCGTTTGAATCGCTTCCGTCTTCGACAACTCTGACGGAATTATCGCCTACATCGCTGACTGCTGTAATATTACTCTCTGCTTCGCCAAATTGCCAGTCAGTTATATTTGCAAAAACTGGGAAGTTATTTGTCCCAGACTTTGCCGCATTGGCTAAGTCTTGGCTTGTTGTTTTACCGGCGCAACCTTTAGTTTGTTGTAGTGTTTTGTTGTTCTCATTTCCGCTAATTTTGAAGCAAGTTTGCCTGCTGTCGATGACGTTCTCTGTGCAATTTTTTTTCGTTTTGTTACCACTAGAAATTCTTCGATTAGTCGCATCTTTCTGGGATTTTATTTCCGCTTTTTCCGCCGGTCCTTTTGCTCGCGTTTGTTCCGTACCCTTTGTCTTTGTATGTTTGCCTTCTTTAACAGTTTTACCCATTTTTACAGGTTTTGCTGTTGTAGTAGAGCTTTTCCTTTGATTGTGATTTGCTGAAGCAATTTCGCTTTGTTCGCTCTCAGCGTCAGTCATGTTTGTGGTTCCAACGGCAGTTTCAAGATCCTTTGTGACGCGAACAGTCTCGAAGTTAGTTCCCTGTCTGGAGGTTTGGTGCGATATAACGTCACCCTTGAACGAGTTAGAATCTCTTCTAATAAATACTTCGTTGATTCTATTTCCTCCATTCTCACATGGCCTAGTAACTATCTGTTTTGCGTTTCTTTTAATCTCTTTCTCGGCCAAGAGCGCTATACGGGCGTCTAGTATAACTCTTCTGGCATTTTCAAGTTCCCGCTTTAAAGAGTTTCGGAGAGAAGCGACTTCATTCTTCAAAACGTCCGATCTTTCAAAAACCTGTATTTCCTCTTGTGTTTCTAACGAAGCGTGTTTTGGGGGCCCATCAGCACGATTTGGAAAATCACACGTCTGGTTTGTTCCTTCCTTGGGCGGTCGCACTATTTGGATCTGTGGCAACTGTGTTGAGCTATAGAAGCTGTTGTCCAGTCTTTGACCTCCATTTACAGTCACAGTCGTGTCTTCTTTACTACCATTCGTTTTTGATGCAGTTTTTCTACTGTTACTACAAGCAATAGGAGGGAATATTCTTGAGGGCGACGGGCTCTCCGTTTTAGGACGCGTTTCATCCCGCAGTTTCTCGGCTGCGGCCTCATCGCCGTCTTTTGATCCCTCAAACGTCAGCACTTCCAGTGGAATCAAAAGTTTGTCAATGTTGCTTTTCCGATCCATGTCTCAACCCGCGCCGGGTAACCAAATTCTCTATTTCATATCTCTGAACTTCGCTTAACGAAACAAACGCTTGGTTGTATTTGTTTGTTTTGTGCTGAACTGAGGTTGCTGAGAAACTGACAAAGTTTTGATTTTCCCGAAGTAACAATATCGAGGAAATGTCGAGATACTATTGTCGCGAAAACGTCTTGATACCTAATAAAACACCTTTTTCCCTGGGGTGCATTTGTAAAACAATTCAACACAGCAGCTAGGAAAAGTTTAAAGACGAAATAGAATGATGATAAATTACGAAATTTATTTGCTCTGCTTACATCGCAGCAGCCCATTGTAATTTACGCAGATCTATGCCTTCCATACAAGAATTTTCGGCGCAACAAGTTTTAAAACTGCAAATTAATATCTCCTTTAAAGTGTTAACACCTCTTATTTATTCTCACTCCAACGCCTCTTGGTTCAATATCAAGAGCGAGACTTTCAGTTTCTCATAAGGAAAGCAATCAAGTAGACGCAAT
Organism: Parazoanthus atlanticus; assembly: GCA_025448195.2. NCBI lineage: Eukaryota > Metazoa > Cnidaria > Anthozoa > Zoantharia > Parazoanthidae > Parazoanthus > Parazoanthus atlanticus. The sequence goes on along the minus strand of JAOEHT020604369.1, from coordinate 138 downwards.
TACCTTTACAAAAAGTAGTTGTAATAAAGTAATTCTAAGTATTAATTAATTTCCCAAATAATTTTTTCTTCTATTGTACACTTTGTTGTGCATGTGGTTGATGACATTTAATGTATACAGTTGTTTGAAAAAAGTTGT